>BLKR01009693.1:0-94414 GCA_011170035.1 Teleogryllus occipitalis
TATTTACTAGAAAAATGCCGTATGTAAATAAAGGAACATAAAGGAAGAGGGGGCCCAGAGGGGCCCTCTTGCAAGGCGGCACACACCTATGGCTGTCATCGATAATAGTATTAGGACGTCCCGGAATATCTTCATAGGATTCGTTCGCCAAACAATGTGTTTGTCGTTTGTATTCGCGTAGCAATATATCATATCTTTGCGTCTCTTGACTTTGCTAATATTGGAAGAAAGATTTTCCGTGTGCTGTAGGAATGTAGTAATCGCAACGATTTACGTATCGTACTTTCTCTCTTTCAATAAATGAAGATACCGATATCAAAAATTGTGTTCTTATATTGCAATATAAAGATCAGTTAAGAGTTTTATTAATAAATTTTACTCTAAGATTAAGACAGCATTGCAATTAATTCTTAGAATATTCATTAATTTCCCTACACTCTATTTCGCTTCCCGAACACGGCTTTCAAATTGGATATTTTGGCCCCATATGTGTTTGGCTAAAATAGGTTCATCTTCCTTCTTTCTCAGTATTTGTGAAACTCGGATAAACTCCGATCTCTCCAAATACTGCTGCATTTGATACAAAATTAACTGCACACTGGTAATGGAGTGTAAATTAATAGAAATATCAATATGTAGGCGCAGTGCCACGATCGGGAGGTCCTGCGATGCGAGACCCGACGATGGCAAGATTTTCGACACAAGAGGATAATTCTAGCGGCCTGCTGCTCTGATCGGTAGTTTTCAATGGTTTATCCGATCAACACCTGGCGAGTGGCGGAGCAGTACCCTAACAAACGGGTCACGGACCGCGCGCGATCTTTCCTACCTCTTCCTTGTCCTATCATCTTCCCTTACACACACTTACACTAACATGCACTACACTACCACATATTCCGGAAGACCGGTCGGGATCTTAGAGCTTGTCCCGGCTGGGGCGGTGTCCCGCTGGTGGGAGATACCTGGCTGGGGAAACCCCACTAGCCGACGGTAGGTCGGCGTTGGATCTCGCCATTCAGTGGGGGATGACCGCCACCTCCCGACGAAAACATGTGCTACACTTACTGGACTAATGACCTCGGGGTAGTTGACGCGCCCGGAATCACTACCAACCAACCAACGAAATAAGCAATCGGTGTATTAATCCAGCCTCCGCGCGCAGCCGTCGCCCGTGCTTCGCTCGTGGGCGGGGGCAGGGGAGGGGTGTGGTGGGGTGGGGTGGGCGAGTGCAGCGCTGCAGCGGCGGAGCGGCGCGGCGGTTGCGTAACGGAGCCAGGTGCTGTGACGTCACGGTTACGCAAGGCGCTGGACGGGCGGGCGGGCGGGCGGGTTGGACGGCGTCCGGCGACGGCGAGGCGCTTCCTCGTCGTCGTCCGTTTTCTGGGGCGCTTCGCCTGGATTTGCGTTTGCGCCTTGCCCTGCGCAGCGCTGCTCGCCAAATCCTCGGAAGAAGATCCTCACGCGAGGGAGGGAGTTCGTTATTTTGGTGACGGTCTTATTTCAAATGATCCAATCTTCCAAATTGGCTCCAAATATGTAGAAGAAAGAAACATACACGATCTCCGTTAGTTTCAGTCGATTTACTGAATATTTCACTGTCCTCCAAAGCATTTTTGAATTGAAGTGAGATTTTTCATTTATTTAAAATTTTAAGGGTATATTTTTTTTTTAATTTCCAGTATTTTGTCTCTTGTTGTTTTTGTGTCGCGGGATGTCAATCAGAGATCAGAAGTCAAGTTTGACACAAAATAGCAATCGATATTGCTGTCGTATGTCTATAAAATTATGCCAATACTACTGGGAAGTTTTAATTGTGTCATCAAGTCTCCTAAAAGTTTTGAGGTCCAAGTTTCTGAAGCGTTCAGTCCAACGCCACTATAACCGTGTGGTAGCGATCTTCTTTTTATTCCACCCATTTGTTTGTGTTCCACTTTTAGACTTGTCCGTTTCAACGGCTGAACGATGGGTTTTCTCCGTTGTCTGCTCCGTGTTGTTCTTGTCGGCTGAGAATATTCTGGAGACTTAAACAGAAACCAATAAAGCGTTCTTTCTGGAAAGCCCCAACGTTATTGGAGATTATTTTCGCCTTACATTACGTTATCTATGGAACTGTTGTATAGAACAAATGAAATTGGTTATTTACAACATATCAACAGTCGTATCAACAGTTAAAATAGCAATAATGAGCGAACATGATTGTCATATAGATTTATGACAAGGAGTGAAAAAACAGTTCTTAGACCTTAAACCTAGACCTTTATTTGTAAGAGAAAAAACCGTATGGCAGTGAGAATTACCTTAAAACATTGAAATATTGTTGGAAATATCAGTGTCAACTTTCGAAGTATCTGCAGTAATGAAACATGTTTGTTAAGTCTTTTAACCATTGCAGCTACATAAATTTATTTGGTTGTTCTGAGCAATAGAAACAATAATTTATAATCTAATAAATGAAATAGGAATTAATTTCTGCTAATTTCAATTCACGTCTAATGCATTTAAGTAAGACCGAACCGAATAAAATATTTGATTTGCTATTTGAAGGAAGAGTTTTTTTTATCGAGTTTTCAGCTACATGCGCTTTTAAGCGACGCGAATTCGATCAAAATAGCTTAGTTGAAAGTGGCGGCGGTTCCTCCTCTCGTATAGCCATCGCCATACATCTCCAGCGCTCGTGCGGCCAGAAGCGGAAACGTTTTTTAATGACGCTGTTTGATCTGGGAAGAGGAGCTCCTCCCTTCAACTGCCATCTGGCGACGCCTGTGTTCGGGCGCCTCTCTCCCCTCACTCGAGAGCCTTGGGCAGCGGCGGGCGCATGGCTTGGCCTGAACCGTGGGGGCGGAAGCTCAACCACAGCTCTCACCTGTCCTATCCCACCGCACCGGGAGCGGTGGCTCAGGGCATCAACTGATGTCACTGCAGTGCCTCTGACCGGGAGGACCAAGGTTCGAGTCCCAACGGTAGCAGGATTTTCGACCTACCTTGACAGTTAGGTCGAGTTCAGTCGTTGTCTGGAGGACAATACTAGCGACCAGCACATCTGATTGGTAGCTTTCCGTGGTTTCTCTGATCAGCACCAGGCGAATGCCGGAGCAGTACTCTAAGAAACGAACCACGGACCGCGCGCGATCTTTCCTTCATCTTCCTTGTCCTATCCTCTCCCCATACACACACTTACACTACTCTACGACACAAGCCGGGAGGCCGGCCGGGAACTTAGCTTGTCTCGGCTGGGGCGGTGCCCCGCTGGTGGGACTTACTTGGTTGTGGGGAAGTTTGCTAGCCGACGATAGGTCGGCGCCGGATCTCATCATCCGTCGGCGAAGATCAGCGCCACCTCCCGAGTAAAAGCATGCACTACTCTTACGGGACAAACGACCTTCGTAGTCACTAACAATGAATGAATCCTATGCCATCCGAATTCGAACACGCAATGTAATGTGTAGTAATGGGATTGGTGGTCGCGTGCGGCGTGGCGCGGCGCGGCGTGACCTACGCCACCTTGTATGGGCATCCGCTGCACCCCCAGCGCGCCGGCGCGGCGTCCAAGGTCGCGCGGGCAGCGGACCCGCCGCCCGGGAGGGGGAGAGGCCCGCGCAGCCTCCGCGCGAGAGGCGTCGCGTCGCGTCGCGTCGCCGTGCGCCGCGCGCAGGCGGAACCCGCGCTCTCGCTCTCGCTCGGCATTGAACCTGCTGCGCGCACGGCGCCGCTCGCCAGCAGGTGGAGCTACGAAGACACGACGGCGATAAGACGCAATGCTAATTATAAAATCTAATAAGTAATGAACGTACTCTAAACAATCAGTAAGCGTATAATGAGAAGACGGAGGAAAGATGTTTTGTCGTTGGAGAAGAAAAAAATGATCCGAAATATTGAATGAGTAATTTTAGTGCCGAACAATTGTCGTGCATGATGCCTGTGAAATGAAATTCGATGCTAGAAAAATAAGCTTTTCGGAGAAGTGAGGAAAAGATTTCTTTAGGAAAACTTGTGGTGTTATTTGAGCACATACTTCCTCCCATTCTTTCTAACAAATGCTGTTTTCGATAATTCAGAGAAATCAACAAACATGAGACGTGCACCATTCTTTTAAGCGTCCCTTCTTCTGTCCGTGGAAAAAAAATCAAGAAAACATTTGGAATTCTTTAATAAATATATATATATATATATATATATATATATATATATATATATATATATATATATATATATAATTCATTTCACACAGAAATTGTGCGAAAACCACTAGTTTTTTCCAAAATATTCTACTTGACTTTTTAAAGAACTAATTGTTTTAGAACTGTTTTATTTAAGAAAAAATCTCTGCCATCAGAATTGTACTTTTGCATCCCCGGTTTTGAAAGTACCGAGATTTCGTCGAAAATGGAAGCAGCAGAATTTTGAACTGTCGTTTGATGTCTATATACGTAGGAAAAACACAACGAAAAAAGTTGGCGCTGTTTGTGAGAAAAGTTTGAAAATGTTGAGTACATAAAGCACACGCCAAGCATCGGCTGCCAACCGCTGGGTCGCGAGTCCGTTTAGATCCGGGTTGTCCAACGGGCTGCGCATGCGCGCCACAGCATTGCCATACTTTCTCTTCACTGACACACGCGAAATTACTAGGGATATGGGGCAAAGACGATGCTGGTAGATACTGCGTGTTGGCAGACACCAGAATGCCTTTCCGGTTTTTCATTTTGGGAGTATGGAGTGTGAAATAATCTAAATTAGCACATTTTTGTTTAAACAAATTGCGAGTGCGGCTCGTTAGTGAAAGGTAACACCCTGAAATCCACGGAGTGCGTTGCGGACGGGGCACACGAAGGAGTTTACTGATCAGCCCCTCCCGTTTTGATGTGCTACCTGAAACAATTGCCTTTGGTAGAGACGGGGTGGATCCAGCCGATCATTGGGGGGGGGGTAATAGTAGATTTTTGTTAGATAAACATATTTGTTAAGTGTTTGGAATATTAATTAGGTACTTTAGATATATCATACAATATTATTGTTTAATTATTACATAAATATTGGCCAATAAAGGAAGGTTAGGCCTTTTTTGGGGGGGGGGACCGTGGCCGTGGGTGGAGGGAGGCAAGGGCCGTAGGGCGAGGCTGACGTGTCGTGTGAAGAGGGAAGAGCCGCGGGGAGCGTGGGTCGCGGGCGGTGACGTCACCGGCCTTGTGGGCGAGCCGCGTCGCCTCGCCTCGCCTCGCCTTACCGCAGCCGCCCTCGCCCCGCCCCGCCCCCGCGCCGCTTGCCTCATCGCCCCCCCTCGTGCGGCCACGCGGCGCGACGCGACACGCCCCACATGCGAGCGTCTGCACAAATCCTCCTCTTCCTCCACTGCCACTTTTACTTGTCCCGCGGAACTGTTTGTTAACATAACTTTCTCCAGTGTTAGCACTATTTTAAGAAAGGTGAATTTGTAAAGTTACTTGAATGCTGGTACTCAAGATGGGATAAAGCGATTCTTTTTCGGAAATCGGTATCCTAAATTTGCAGTGAATATATGCAATAAATTTGCATTTTAAATTTTCGGCGAATCTTGAATTTTCTCAAATAACAATCGTAAAATTAGAGTTGTAAAAAGAGTTGTTTTTTTTTCGAATTCGAAAGCAGTCAGCAATTTCTTTTATAAATTGGAACCGAACCTTTAAATTTTCACTGAAAAGAAACGTTCTCTCAGACATTTTGTTGATAAAATAAAATTTTATTAAGCTACCTGCAATTATTTCGAATCCTAACAACTTACGTCTCACCACTGAACGTGCGAATGAAAAGGAACTGCGCAAACGAACGAAGAAAACCTTTCCTAGGAATCGTTCTCGGGTTAACTAACATTTCACCTGAAAATGCAAAGTCTCGGATTGAAAATAACAACACAAAAGATGGATCATGTTTGCCCCAAACCGGGATGTTTGCGCGTCGTCCGCAGCGCTGTGCCGGGAGGCGTGGGCCGCGCGGGCTGCGCGTGCCGGAGGAAGGCCACGTGGCGGCGCCTGGGCGCTGCGCATCGCCTTTTATGTCCGCGCGCTCCGCCGCTTGCGCCACCGCCTCGCCCCGCCCCGCCCCGCCCCGCCCCTTCCAGTGCGCGACTGGTGGCGGGTTGAGGTGGAGTGAAGGATTGATTAATAGCGATTCCGGGCGCGTCCACTACTACTCAATAGTCCCGTAAGTGTAGTGCATTTATCCACTGGAGATGGCGGTGATCAGCTCTCGCGAGATCCGACGCGGACCTACTGTCGGCTAGCGGGGTTCTCCCCAAACAGGAACACCGCCCCAGCCGGGACAAGCTTTATTCTCCTGACCGGTCTCCCGGCATGTGTGGTAGTGTACTGCATGTGGATGTGTAAGGGGTGAGGATAGGACAAGGAAGAGGAAGGAAAGATCGCGCAGCATCCCTGGCCCGTTTGTGAGGGAACTGCTCCGACATTCGCATCGCCACCTGCCAGGCACCTCGTGCACGTCACTGCGCTCGCTGTCCCTTGCATCAGAGCAGGAGGCCACGCGCGACTTCCGCCCGCGCCACCTCACACGCGCACGCGCGCGCGTGCTGGCAGCTGAGCACGCCCTGGACGGCTGGCGGCATGCACGACCCTGCACTAAAAGCCAGTTCAGGTTCAACCCCTGTCTCTTCATAGGTGGTCGTCAAAGTAACTTGCAATATTATTAAAAATATAACTAATGAAATGAACTGCATTCATAAATCGTGCATCTATGAAAATATGAAGTATGAAAATGAGGCAGGGAGGGAATGTAGTACAAAGATCGTGAAGTGAGTTGCACATAACAATAGAGGACGTGAAACAACAGACAATAGGCAACAGGCACATGCGCCCTCCATCACAGAACGCAACTTCGCTGGAGCCGGAAGGAGATAACTGCAGGCAATCAGTGCCAACGAATTTATAACAAGTTCTTTCATGCTTGTCGTCCGTGCCACGTGTGACTCCAACCGAATTCAAGCCTGGGGTTCTTCTAAGGCGTAACGCCCCAAAAGTACCGCATTGATTTATAACGGATGACGTGAGCTGCGACCACGGATGAACCAAGCAGCAAGATACTCAAAAAATTAGAAATGGCGTTGGTACATGCACACGGCAATGTCTGAAAAATTATTAATAAATCATTTCTTTAATCGATAGCAACTAGTACGTCTGGCTATTGACATCTTTTAGAATTCTTCAGTTTCGTTTGCGATATAAGTAAAAAGAGATTCTGGTAAATCGATAATATCGAATAATGGATACCAAAGATATACGAAGTTCTGGGTCGTGAATTATTTTCATATCATAGAGTTGAAGCAAATTTTATTATTCATTATTGGATTCTACAAAAGAAATCGCTAATGTGTTTTGATAGTATTTGTCGTAATCAGATCCAAAATTGAAATAAAAATCCATAAAGAAATGAGTTTCTTGCTTTTTCTGAAGTGTAGCATTAGGTTTTTTGATTCATTGAGTCTCGGATTACGGAATCTCTATTGTGGACTTGGCGTTTATTCCCTACGCCTTGTTCTGGAACAATTAGTATTGTTTCCACGTACATTAAATCGAGACAATGCGTAAGCAGTTTGAATGCATAAAGTTATAGTGGGGTCCTTTTGTGTGGTAGAATGCTAACGATAGCTCTTGAAATGTTTAATATTTCCACAGAAGTTGACATAAAAACAATCGTTAAATCCAGAAAATGAAATCATAAATGAAATAAATGCATTAACAAAACAATGCGTACAAGGACGTAGTAGTCCTATTTATGAAATAGTGAATTATTGCCTGTTTCAAAATAAAGTAAATTTTCTTAAATGTTAATATATTTAATTTATAAAATATTCGATTCACGTGAACATGTACAAATTGTAAATTATTTATTTGAAAGTAGAAGTAACTTCATAACGGAACCAAACTTCGGAAGTTGCCTACAAACGGTGCTGTAAAATGGGACTATCATTCGGAAGAGCAATAGAACGTCCAGAAAGGTCTCATTTTGTAGATTATGGCAATAGAGAAGTTGTGTTCCTATCTGGACTCGAAAACTATATTATTCGGATGTAGAACGCATCTTTTCGAATTCTTCGCAATGGCCAAGTGTGTTGGTGTGTAATTGTGTTGCGGTTGGATTGCACTTGCCCTTTTCCCTACATTACAATCTGCAAACTTCAATTTTTTGTTGGAAATTTCCTATCGAGCAGTACCATATTTACGAGCTTTTGTGTCCATTGTTTCATAGGTATGGTACAAATCATATTTCCATCCCCCTCCCCTCCCTCACTCATAGATATTGCGCGACAGGAAGCGCCGTTTTGGTTCCTCGGGAACAAAGTTGGAAATAAAAAACAAATAGCGCTTGGTAACTTCGATCTTAGTTTGGTCAACTTCCATAAAATAAAAATTAAATAATTTTCCATTTAACTGTATCATTTCTACTTGGGTAATAAAATTGTTAGTAAAAAACGCATAGAATATTTTAACTTCTATTTTTTATTTTTTATTTTTATATTCACATTTTGTACATCAATATCTAGAGAAATAAGATATTGTTTTAATAGTGTGAATAATTATTTGAAATAAACGTAAATGGAAGAATGTATTAAGCTCGATTTCATTTTCTTTATTTTCTTCAAAAAACCGTAAAGCTTCCTTCCCCTTGTGGGTATTAGATGCACCCAAAGACTTTTAATGGGATGGAATAGTTATTTTAATGCCGGGGTCTGTTTATCTGCGTGCTTTGTGAGTTGTGAAAAGCTAGTAAGCTAATAATACCCCCATTGCAGGAGACTCGGCTCGTTTGGCTGAGGATATTAAACCCCATTTTCCTTAGTTCTTCGTTCCAAGATACGCAATCTGGGTGTTGCAGGCGTCTTATTTAAAGCGCCATCTCCGATCTCGAAATAAAGCCACTTCTTTCCGAGCTCGACAGCTGTAACTTCTTTGCTGCCTAGCTTTACTTTATTTCAGTATAACGAAGTTCCTCTGCAACTTAAAAAAAACTAGTGGCGCTACAGAATGGCACAGACGATTTTGTACTGAGTAGTGTTCTTATGTCTTCAGTGTCAGCGACTAGCTTTCCGGTTTTGCCATTCTTCTAAGCTGCCATATTTTGGATATACTTTTTTTTTCACATTTTCTCAATTTTTTGAATCCCTAATGGTAAATGTCTGGTTAATAACTAAGCATTTTATGCAAGTCTAAAGCGTAGAACTATTTGCATTTTTTTAAATTTGGAACTTTTTCTATATAAAAAAATCAGAGTTAACTGTAGAAAACAGACCTATATGATGTTTATATGTGTATTTCACTCTTTTACTACAAGACATTTATGGAAATAATTTGGAGCCATTTTTGAAAAAACAATGTCCTAGGGGCTTCCTGTAAAGTACCTCCGAAAATCAAAGAATTCGTTTCAATTCGCAGTCTCGAGCTAGAGCAGGTTGATAGAGAAATATTCATGTTGGCAAAATTCCTACGCATTATTTGGGCGCTGATGTTCCATACGACGGAAGGCTGTTTTGCCTTAAATAAATTTTTCGATATCAAGAATCCACAAATCCTGGATTCTGTCTACACATGTTAAAGGAAGTAATTCATTTTTATTGGCACAAGATTTATCCACTTTCTGGGTTAGAAGTCCCCACAATACGAGTTTTTCTGTCGAAAAATCGTCCTTTTTTTTGTTGCATCATTACTAAACTTCATGCGTTCAGTATATTAATCCGTATGTGCGAGAATGTAAACACGAAGAAAAAGAAGAGAAATATTTAGAAATTTTAGTTTAATTTGAATCGATGAGCAGTTCATTCATATTCTTGAACCATTCGTATCTTTCAGACAATTCTGGAATAAGACGAAGTCCTAGTTTCATCGTGATTATTTATAATTAAATTCTACTTAGATTGCTTCAGTTGTTGATTTAGTTTCAACAGAAAGATGATTCGGTGCAGCCTACCGTAGCAAAGACAGAAAAACATTTCTTAGAATCTTTCGTTTCTTATGAATCACCGAGATCCGGACACATTTATGAATGTTTCATCTTTTTTAATAAGAAATTATGACCACAAAACAAATGTCGAGTTCGGAGAAATTCCGGACTCGCTGCTAGTAAGTTTTGTAGAAGAAACGATATCAGTCAGTATAAACATGTAGGTTTTTGATTTTTACATATTCTGTAAAATACAACGTATTTTATCTCGACGAATCAAGTTACCTTGATGTGAAATCAGTCGTAATTTATTTCAGCACAATTGGTATTCTACAGTTTCTCTAGAACATGAAGGAAATATATGAAACTTAAATCACTAAAAACAAATAACGTAATAAAAGACACAGGAACATTAAGGAAAATTAAAACCTAATTTATATTTTTTTACATTTTTTAATGTTTTTACATTTCCTTAATGTTCCTAAGTTTTAAGAAACGTCAGGTTTTTGGATGAGTGGAGTACAGTACTAACATGAAAAGAGTTTTGTGGACCATTTGGACCAAGTGGTTGATCGCTAGTGTGGCTACCTTGCCCGTGGGCGTTCGTGCCTCGGTGAGCGGGGCTGACTGCCGATGGACGGAGGGGCGGGTGGGCGTGGCTGCGGACGGAGCGTCCCGTGGGACGGCGGCGACCAAGAAGGCCGCTGGTGGCGGCGCGGCGCCTGGCCTTTCCGGGGCGCAGCCGCCGGAGGAGCGTTGGCGGAGCGTGGAGGGGAGCGTGGGCGAGCGGGGGGCAACGCCCTCCTCCGCGCCGCGACCTCAGCTCACGCCGCCGCCGCCGCCAGCAGGCCTGCGAACACGCTCGCGGGGGCATTCTGAAGGAAGATTCTGTGGGCGAAAACGCATCTTCAGCATTGCTATTTTTCTCTATTAGCATGTCCTGTATTGAGAGCGACGCCGCCGACGCCGATTGCATTCGTAAATGCTAAGGTAGATGCAGAGCCTGGATTGGGTTGGGCGAAGACGTTCGCTGGAGGATAAGAACCTTTCAAGTTGTGAAAAGAGGATAGACTCGGGACCTGAGAACTAGCACCTTCGTAGATTATTCGTCGTTCTAAGACCATTTTTATAAAATTCTTGAGGAGTTTTCGAATCTGGAAATTCCGAAGAAGTTAGCGTAGGGAAAACTCGCTTCATCCCGATGTTTTCGTCCCAACTCTGAGAAATCTTCGAAATTTTCGACCAAAGAACCGATACTTCGAAAATTGAAGTGCCTCGTCACATAAGCTTATGAATCTTTGAAAAGATTGAGAATCGACAACGCAAAAATTCGCTATACTTTCTTTATTAGAGGCTTTTGAAGATCAAGGAATAATGGTTTTCAAATACCTGTATGAACAGTCGAGCCCAAAATACAATATATTCGAGAATATTTATCACACTATTTGTAACATTAATATTTACCTTCTGTTACTTTAACGTTATTAATTGTTTATAGAACTTAAGACTGGGTTTCTGAAAGGTTTAAAACCTCTTTTGTCAGAGACGTTATACTTTTTATTAGGTTGAGGTTGAATGAAGGAAACCTTCTTAAGAGTTGTACAAGAGCAATGCCACTTTGAAACCGAAGCTTGAAAATATTTAATTCGTCCGGTCCGAAGAGGTACGCTGGTCTGATGGCTGAGGTGCTTTGGCTGAGGTGCTGAGGCACGCGTGGCCCTGGGCCTGTGTGCCGTGGCACTTGGCAGCTCTCGCCCCGGCTCTCGCCTTCGCCCTCGCCCGCGCCCGCGCCCGCGCCTGCGTTTGCACTTCGCCTCCGCCTGCGCCTCCGCCTCGTCACCCGGCGAAATAGCGCCCGTGACGCAAGGCGCGCGCGGCTCCCCTGCGCTGCCCTCCCCCCTCCCAGCCCCTCCCCTCCCCCTCCCCCCGCCACGCCGCCGGACGCTGCCTTCGCCGCCACCGCCCACACGACGCCGCCTTTTTGCTCCCTCAGGGATTCTTCTTCTGCGGCTTGGGGGCCTAGGACCGCTGGTCGTTGTGTGATTTTGCACGAGGTGAAGCACCTTACGCTGTTAACACACGTACAAGTAGGGATGGGTGATTTAATCGCGATTAGTACAACAATCGATTAATTATATGATTAATCGAAAAATTAAAATCGATTAGTTTTACTCTGATTAATGAACACATCGATTAATTTTTCTGATTTTTAGCTCGATAATTTTAATTTAGATTCATCGTCTATTCATCTCTCTCCAACTGAAAAAATACAAACATACGCCATTCATTTTGTGTTAGTAAAACTAATACGATGAAAAGTTGTTGTATTTGATCTAATATTTTAGTGACGTATTATATTCAGTATGAAATAAGAAACAGAAAGAATGACCAGGTTTCCTAAAATCACCTTCAACGAAGTACATCGTAAGGTTACAATTATTGGTGTTACTGTATCTAGACATTCTAAGCCAATTTTATTTTAAACTGAATTACAGTCGTTTCTCATGAGTACGTGTGTGGAATGAATATTATTTAAATGAATAATAAACAAATATGATTAATTAAATGTGCTTCTAAAAAGCTACTAAAGAATTAATTAATTTACGAATTAAAAATTTACGATTTTTATGTATTATTTAAAACATGTGAAAAATTAATGATTATTTAAGATTAATCTATTAGTTCGGAGCGATTAATGGATACATATAAATCGAATAAAAAATCGTCGATTAGATATTAATCGATTATTATTTAATAATCACCATCCCTGCTTAGAAGCCTCTGCACATGCACCAACTTCGAAATGGCGCCGAAGTGAAAGCGGAAAACGTCGCTCCACGAGAATTAGCGAGCGTGATCACGTGATTTGTGTCTCACTCTCAACCAGACACGTGATCAACCAACGGCGGTGGGCCTTGGTGGCCATAATCGTGATTATCTCTTTGCACAATAGTAATTATATTTACTGAAATATTATTAAATTTTATTTAATAATTATTCCGCTGATCGGGAATTTTTCAAATTATTTACGCTGATCGGGAATTTATTTGCTGCAGTCGAACAATTTGCGAATCAAGAGGATGTGGCGTTATACGAATTTAGTGACCACACTGCTGCCACAGTTGCGTAGTATTTCTTCCTTTCAGAACGAGACGTGCAAAAACTCATCTGCACTGGCTGTCCGTCTCGCGG
Organism: Teleogryllus occipitalis; assembly: GCA_011170035.1. Lineage (NCBI taxonomy): Eukaryota > Metazoa > Arthropoda > Insecta > Orthoptera > Gryllidae > Teleogryllus > Teleogryllus occipitalis. The sequence continues at coordinate 13,114 of BLKR01009693.1, forward strand.
TTGTGTAATACCTAATGCTACGCTATGCAGCAATTCTCTGAGGACTAGAGACGAATCGGTTCAAGAGATTGATGAGAAGGGGGCGAAGGATATGAAACGCTGAGGGGTCGCCACTGACACCCCGTGAAGGCGAGCAAAGTGACGGAGGCAGAGCGACTCTCACACATCAGTTCAACAGCGAATTTCAAAAGCGGAGTTTCTCCATTTCAGTTTGTTTTCTAGTTTTACGTTTCAATATATTCTTCTTGCACAATATTTGGCACCTTCTTTACACACAATATTTGGCAGTTTCTCCATCATGCTGCCAAATATTCTGTTAAAATGTTTGACGTTTCTCCCTTGTGAAAATGGTGTAATTTCATAGTTTATATTTCTGTATTCTACCATCGGACAACATAGCCCAGTTGTTGAATAAAATTTGTATCTTATTTAATTTCATCTGGGAATGAGACGGAAGAGCTGGAAAAAATCAGGGAAACGTTAGGGAAATTTTATGTAATAATTGGCTGGCACTGTGAAATATATTTTGCTTCCAATTGAAAATCTTAATTAATTTGCACGCTATTCAGTCAATCGTTCTTCTCTAAGAAACTTTTCTTATTGTCCTGACCTTCAAAATATTAATATTTTTTGTTAACCAAATTTTCTGAACGTGTCTTGTCGTCCTTCAGTTTTTAAGCAGTTGTAACTCGCACTCCCATTAAATGTAACTGGGAATCTACAAATCTTAATGCAAATAAAATGCGTGACCCTCTTTCTGGGCACAGAGGCACCTGCATTGAAACCAGCAATCGCAATGACAGTCACCAGAGCTCGATTTATCGATCGCTGCGATTAGTTGAAAAAATTACGATATTTCTTGTTGTAACTTGAACTCACGACATTATGTTATTTTTGGCCGTCTCTTCTAAGTACTTGCAGTTTACCACTTCAGTATCCACGGAGGCAATATCTACTCTACATAAATAGTTAATTACGATTCTTTTCATACTTTTTTTATCTCCCCTGCCCGGAATTATTTCTCGAATATGGGCAGGTATTCCGGCTGGCCGTCGAGCGAGGGAAAACCGCCTGCTTATTATGACCCCGGCGCAATAAATTTCACCCTCGAAAACGTAGATCGCTCTCATTATGTCACGTTGGCACTTGCCGTTCTGAGGCAAATGGAGAAGACGTGTTTTCCCAGCCGTTATTCTTTTTTTATGTGCGCGCGTGCGCGAGGAGCAAAAAGGAGCTGACGAAGAGTCTGGAAGGCGGCGGCGGCGGCGGTGTTCGTAAATACCTGGAAGGCTTCCAGCCCGAAATTAAATTAGTCTTCCGCAGCCACCCGCGGAGAAAATTGGTTGTCGAACCAGTATAGTCTCCCTCCCGGCTGCTGGGGCATATTGACGACTAGCTCATTACCTGGCGTTGCACGGTTAATTTATCACAATCATCTATTACGCGTGAAAAGGAATTCATTCTATGTCTAGTATACAAAGAAAGTGATTTTATTTGCATCCCCGCCCCTCCCTCCACACCCCTCCCCCCGCTTCCCCCTGCAGCGATTGGCCCCGCCGCCGTTTCTCCTCTGCCCGAGCAGCAATCCCTAGTACCTAAATGCATCGCGGGCTGCATTTATTATAGGGTTCGGGGAGCAAACGTCGAAACTCCGAAAATAATCTCTTAAGTCAATTTTAAGCATATTTTGTCTATTAAACTACATGGATATTCCGAATGGCTGAGCCGCAATAAGCACTCAAAATTTGGTTTGAAAGTACGCTTTCTAGGCAAAAATGTGCCTTGTAGAAGCATATAAACACTCCAGAAATATGTAAATGGTTTATTATGAACATAATAAATGAATATATTAGTTCAGAAAGAAAACTTATTCGAGAAAGAAACAAGCAGTGGAACTGTGTAAATTGGGTGTTTTTATTTCTGGTTTAATATTTCTTTCTGATCAAATATATTCATTTATTTTGTTAATAATAAACAATCTACATATTTCTGAGGTGTTTATATGCTTCTACAACGCACATTTTTTACTAGAACCCATATTTTGAAACCAACTTTTAAGTGCTTATTGCGGTTCAGCCGTTCCGAAAATCCATGTAGTTTATTACACAAAATGTGCTTAAAATTATCTTAAGAGCTTATTTTCTAGGGTTTGACGTTTCCTCCCCGGACACTCTGTATAGGTTTTGTTTTTCATATTTTTTCTTCATATCATATTCTAATATAGTCGGCTGGGCTACAAATTGTATACCTGTCTGACAGGGTTATCTGCCAGGCAGACTTGTATTAAATCTAATTGTGCGAAAGATATTGCTACTTATTGAATAACTAACATTTGCGTCTTTTTTCTCGGTCGCCCACGATTATTCGTTCTAAATTTGGTGCAAATTGTCCCGCGCGTTCCAGAGTTCTGGTGCAAACATGCATCACAATTAGACCTGGCAGCAAGGAATCCAGCATACGACCGAATGCTTGCCTTTGGTATGGAAAGCGGGAAAGTCGCCGTTCATCATGGTCCCAAAGGATTGATGTTTACCCGACTTCGCGAAGGAAGCGTGGTCAGGTTTTCCAGCGTGATCTTTGCGAGTTTCTTCTTGCGCTCGTAACGTTTCAATCAGTCAACAGTTTTATAATAAAAGGCCTAAAATACATGTGTTTTTAGCGGGGCAGTGTTGCAGCTTGTATAAAGGTCGCTTGATAGTCCATACGGCGTACGCTAACGAAGTAATATAGTGTCAAATATGAAGGAAACAACATCCGTTAATTACAATTTGTGAGCAGTAATGGATTTCTTACCAGCCGGTGACGCACTTCTTCAATACGATATTAGCGTCTGCGTATTATTTTTTCGTATGAATATCAAGATAAGGCGATTCAACGGTATCGATATCAATATTGGCAATGGCTAAAACAGCGTGGGCATTTCGAGTATTGGCTTGGCCTCCCCTCACCGCCTCCGCCCGCGGCGCGGCGCTCGCGTGACCGCCCCGCCCCGCCTCGCCCCGCCCCGCCCACGCGCGGCTGCACCGCCCGCGGCGCCGACGGCGAGCGATGTGGCAACGTCGGGGCGGGCGGGGGCGGTGGCCGGCGTCGCCCCCTCGACCCCCCCCCCCCGCCCTTAGGCTGCTTCAAACGCGCTCGTGCCGTGCGGCCCCTGCCGCTGCTCGCCCATCTCTCGCATGTTGAGACGGAGACGTGTTCAGGTTATTTGTAAAGCAAGTGGTACTTCTTCTACTTAAGCCTATGGCTTTATACGAAGGATGGTGTTCACTTGCCACTGCCCGTCAATACTGCGACCATACCCGTACATCTGAACAGATCTGGAAATCCTCTGCAGATCGGTTCATAAGAGTAGTTCGTAAGACTTTTTAAGAATTAACATTTATTTTATACTATATAGCGTTTTGTCTTACCACGCGTCGAAAACAGGGTAAAAGTGGTCCTTAATCGCACCGAAATAGATATGGTCGCAAATACATAAATACAATACGTAAATGAGGCATCTCTATGTAGCTTAAGACGGCTCCACACATTCGGCACTAGTTGAGCAGCGAGCTAGTGCTCGCCCAATCCTGAACAACTGTCGTGTTCTGCAATGTCCGCTTCCTTTGATGCGTCCAAAAGACCGACACGCGGTGGGTAGGGCGAGCACCGAATGTTCGTCACTCGGCAAATAACAAGCAACTCATCCACACTACTCGGGATTCGGCAAGCGGTTGCTCGGTGTTCGCCGAATACTGAGTGTGTGGAGCCGCCTTTAGAACAAAAGCGACTTCAGATAATATTTGATAAAAAGGAAAATTTTAAAAAGTAATTTTTTAATAAATTCATGGCAATAAACCATTTAAGCGTTGATTTCCATGAGTATTTTTCAAATTTATAAACATTTTTTAAAGACACTTTCTACTTGGTAGTCAACTAGGCTGCAGCGAAACGCTCAGCATTAGAGACGGCTTCCATATGCTTTGGTGAGTGGTTAAGGGCTGGACAGTCTCCGAGGTTATTTGCATCCATAATGTCGTGATTGCATCGTTAGCACCCTGGAGGGCCCTAACCGTTCGTAAAGATGTAAGGGAAGATCATTATGTCCCCTTTTGGGTCTAAAGCGAAGGGCTACTCAGACTGCTCTCTGAGAAAATTATTCTTTAAAGTTGATTAGTAGCTTTTGACGCTTCATGTAACAAAACTTTGGTAAAGATTCGTGTACTTTTTGAATGAGATAAATTTCATTACCTGTATTTTTTACAGACATTTTAAAGAAAAAGTACAGAGCATTTGGTAAAAAGAGCCGAACTTTTGATAAAATTTAGTCTTAAATAAATATAAATAAGCAAATTGTTATTAAAATGAATCCCAATGCAATCAATCACAAATGAAGGTATTTACATTAAAAATACGCATTTTGAAACGTCCCACGTGGGATTAGAGGGGGGAGCGGGTGGAGCCAAATCTCATAACACATCACCAAGGGGCGGAGGGGGAGGTGAAAAATCGCCTCAGATAATTTACGGGCGGCCCCTTTCAGTGTACTGCATTTGGTGGGCAGAATCCGCCAATGGCAGTTCGTGGGGCTTCCAAGTGCAGCGGCGCCTGGAGGAGCGTGGCACCGGTGCAAGCGGCTGCAAGGAGTCCGTCCCCCCCCCCCCCCCCCCCCCCCAACCCCAACCCCACCGTAGCCTCCGCCCACACCGCGCTGCGCGGGGAGGCCCATTGACGAGGATTTCTAAGCGGATAAAGCAACAAATCTTTTTTTTTTTTTTTTTTTGAGATGTTGCCGTTGTAAGGGAGAATTGAACGAACACCCTTCTATTAAAAATTCCTTGTGTGCACTAAATGTCTTTGCTTTAAAGAGCGTTAAATTAACTTAAAACCGAAAATGTCTCAACTAAAATTAATTAACTTCTTCGTGAATTTAGGAGGCAAGAAAACTTTTCAATTCGGTTCAATTCAATGCAGTCTGTAAATCCTACTATAGTGCCCGTGCACAACATTAAAAGTTAGAGCGAGGTAAAACGTTGACTGGCCCTAGGGTGTCCTGACAGTGTTTTCTGCTATGAACCAAAACGTATGTAAATTGTGGGATCTGGGAACGACGTCTAAAGCCAGAAGAAGCAGTAATTAGGCACTTACAGTTCGTCGCGAACAAGTTGCATGCGTAGTGAGTTGGCAGAACGTTAAACGAGAAGTCGGGCTGTGTCGTTTCGCGGCTAAATATACCCAGGACAGATGTCGAGCGGCGGGCCAGGCGTTTACACATTCATATTCTCTGAAAGAGAAATATATACATCCCACTTATGAAATGCCTTCGTATGAAAAACTTGGTATTGCGAATGTGATGACGAAATTAAGAATCTTGCTCTTGATGAAAGAGGCAATTCTGTACAAGACGAATATTCTTCAATGCGCGATTTTTGGACAGAGAATGCGAGAGGGAGATTACTACATCACCCGGATCCAAATTTATAAATGCTTGTTGTTAAATGCTTTTAAATGACTATACCGTTTTGTAAAAGCTTTATCTATTTATTGTGATGTAATGAAATATTCGATTTACAATTACAAGAATTTCATTAGTTCGTGTCATTTGTCACTAGAGAACGGGATTTATTGTAATAAGAAAATAAAATAATTTGTACAATAAAAATTCATCGTAGAGCTTGAAATTGCTTATTACAAGCATTTACCGAGCAGAGACGTCGCTGATCAGATATCGTGGATTCGGAGCGGCTGAAAGATGTTTCTATTGTACATTAGTATTCAGTTCAGAGTTTTATTCGATGTATAAAATACGTTCGTAGAATACACGATGCTCGTGCTGCCAGTGATGCATCCTGGAGGGAGGGGGTAAACGGAACAAATCCCCTCCTCAAAATCCAATAACGCAAGGAATCTGCGAAACATGAGCAAGTACTTGATTGAAATTTCTCCCGCCTCATAAACATCCGCTCAACCTTTATTCTGGGACTGCGGTTTCCAAGAAGAGGGCGGGGGTGAGTTTGATAATACACGGCGACCGTTCGATGGTCGTAGACGCAAAAAAAATTACATTGCTTTGTAAGAAAGGTCATTCCAGCAGCACACAGCAAACTCGCGTATGAAATGTTTCGTTTCGCCGTATGAATGTTTTAAAAGGTAACGAAATATGTAAGACTGATATAGAGTTGTCAGTGCTGAATATAGCGGCAACACTGTGCAGATGGTTTTTTGTTTAGATTCCGATGCATCTTCTCTTGCATTTGCAATAGCAATCAAAATGTATCCGCCTTCCTCCGCACCGCAGCCAGTACTGTAAGACATTACTCAAAATTTATACTTGCGCAGTATTACGTGATGCAATTATTGGCGCGGTTTGTGATTTTCCCCTCAGATCTATAACTTTCATCCACAAGTCGACCTTGGAGATGAACGTAAAAGCGAGAAATAAAATGACGCGTACTTTTTACGACGACCGAGTTCCTTTCATTTCGCGAGTGCTGCACGGCGTGGTTTTTTTTTTTTTTTTGTCAGTTCTGCGGTCGCGCTGGCTTCACCCATGATACAATGACTTGAAAGAGTATTCTAATTCTGTGATACATTTTAGTCTACTTCCTGCAGTAGTAGAAACGTCTGACATTACCTGACAAACGATACAGTCCGTGATGTAACATTTGTGGAACAGTTAAATGATGAAATATTGCAGACAATGTAAGAAACAATGATCGTCCAGTCATTTTTGTTGCAGATGTTCTCCCGAAATGTTTCAAAAGAGCATAAAGAAATATAACTTGTCTGTCAACTTTATTCCCGACCAAACACGGAATACTAAGCATAAAGCGTATCCTGAGCATTGGCTGGCTGCGTTGATAGGAGCTGCGCGAATGCATCTGTGGCGCTTGGAGAGACTTGCAACATGCGTTCGCGCATTTCCCTACGATGACATCAATCTCTCCTCGCGGACCATCCACGGATGCCTTCACCTTTGGGCTGAAGGGGAGTATGGGGAGAGGTCACAGACTCTATTCCACTACTACCATTCTATTGTTTTGTCTTTATTCTCTGTAGCATGGTGATGTTTCTGCACCTCTTATAAAAGCGCATTCCAAGGCTATTTGGCACAATCAAACGTTCCAACACTGGAAAATTTACGAGGGCCCCTGCTCACTCAGATATTAATCTCAAACTTGAAGAATATTTTAATGTTTTCAGTAGGGATTCGTTTCTGCTTATACATAGGCCATCTTCCATTAAGAAACTGCTCTACCTACATTGTAATTAGCCATGTATGTTACATTTGTATGAAGCTGCTATTTGAGTGATCTGACTCGTGAAGTGTCCGGCCATCTACAGGTCAGTCGAAAATTCTCCCACAGTGCAATGAATACGCACTTGTTAATTCTCCATTTCTGTGCTGCACGGCGTGTAACGAGTGCACTTTCGGTTTTTCGGCCGCTGCCCTCGCGATCATTCCCACCGCCGCCGCTAGAGGTTGCGCGCTGTCATCTGCTGGTTTCCCACTCCGCCAACAGAGTGCGGCAGAGCGGCTGTCCACCGTAAGAAATGCTGCTGCAGCGATTCGCGTTGGTTGTAACAGGACCTGCCTTCAGCAACACGTCTGTCGTGGGAAAATAAAATGAAATGTAATAAAAATAACAGGGATTTAGAAAGAGCACTAAATGTTAGGGAAACATTAAGAATGTCAATTTAGAAATGAAATTAAATAAAAATAATGGCCTGTTTACTTGAACCGCAACAATTCTGATAATTCGTCAGGATCTCGAAGTTTTCGTTTCCTTTAAATTAGACCTTCATGCCCGACAGTTCAATGATTTCACATTCTGAATTTTTTCAAGCCGTCGTAAGTCAATTGACTGATGGTGTGCACAGAGGCGCGCAGAGAATAGAAGCAGCTCGGAGCAATAAGCCTAGGCAGTTCCGTCCCCCTCCAGTACATAAACAGAATTAATTTCTCGATGCAACAGAAATAACTTACAGCAGTGAATGTGAATTAAAAATCAGTACATTTAAAAATTGTAAACGGGAATAAAACGTTTTCGAGGATCCCTTAAGTCGGAATCTGGAACAAGTTGCTCCAACTGCTCCCCACCGCCCTTGTGGGCGCTAATGAGTGTGCAGATCACCAGCCGAAAATTCAGCTGTTACCAATCTCGTAATTTGTCGACGGAACGAATTTTTGACTGAGGTGTGCAGGACACGATACTCCACGACAGTCACGTGGATATGAAGCGGCTTAACAGGGCCGTATCTGTCGGGATTTCAACAATTTAATTATGGCAACAGCGATTACGGCCGATATAAGAAACATTTCCCTTACTACCCATGTTTAAAATAACGTATCCCAAACTTAGAACTTTTGTGTACTAATTAGGCGGTAGTGCCATGATCTTTGTGCCACTTAAAATTCTCTCGGTGAGAGCGCGCTGCAAGTCAAGGGTTGAGCGAGGGCGTTATAGCCCACTGGTGGGGGGTGCCCAATGTTACCTCCTTCTCCCGCATTATGAAATAGGCTGAAATGTGATGGCACTTCGTTCTAGAGACAGTGTAGAGGAGGATGTGAAATTGAGAATGATTTCTCCATTCACTTTCTTCAAAATATGGCAGGTACGTCTTATCAAATTTGCCTGCTGTCCCGTAAACTGAACAAATTGAAGCAAACAAAATTGTTCGATCAATTTATATAAAAATGAAATGCTGTAATAAAATATTTGAAGTACAGTAGAACCTCATTAACCCGGATGAACTGGGACTGGGGCCGATTCGAGTTAACGAAAATCAGAGTCAACCAGAGAATGAGGGGCAACAATATTAAAAGAACATAGACGTACCTAACATTTTAAGGAAGTTTAAAAACTGTTGTCGGTACAAATTCGAGGGTGGCCATAAGAATGCCCAGGACATCCCCCAGAGCTTCTCCCCATCGCTGGAGGCGGCGAGGAGGAGGAGGGCTTGGCTCGTGGGAGAGGGCGATGATCTCCACCAGGCTATTAATTTACTAGAAATAGTTACATCTTTATAGTATAATTTGATCAATATTCCCGAGGTACGGGAACGCCGTTCCGCCGCGTTTCGCCAGAAATGAAGCCCTGAATATACCCATTAAAAATAGCGGTGTATCGTCTGTAGAATGAAACTCCGTTTACTACGCCAAACAGCATAGTATTTTTCCAAAACTGGTGCGGGTTAACGAGGTTGTACTGTAGTAGTAATAATTCGGCCCCAAGGAGTGGAACCGTGGGCAGCGAGGGGGGGCGGCGGCCGTTCCGCACGACGGCCCCAAGGCACTCGCTCCCACAGGCGCCGCTTCCCACGCCCCACCCCCTCCCCCCTCCACGGCGGCTGCACTGCACTGCACTGCGATGCAATGGGAGCCACAACGGCGGGGGGCACTTGGCGCGAGAACAAACGACAGTAAACCTTTTTTATGCGGACGTTTTTACGGAGTTAACATTTGTAGAATTCGGGTACAAAATGTTCACATATTCTCGTGTCAACGAGTGCTAAAAGATTCACATCATTTATTTACTACACTGTAAATGTAAAGTATCTTCATTTCACGTGTGCATTCGCCAACATGGATATACATCCACGTTATTATCGCCCGTCATGAATCTGCTCTTTGAAACTTTTTTGCCTAATGGGAGTCCCGCCCACAGAGGAACAACCAGTGGGAACAATACGATGGTGTCATCCTACAGCAAAAGGTACTTGGAAGCTTAGTCGCTTGAAGGTGATTGGGCCTCTTACTCACATTTTGCCTCATTGACCCAGTCGTTAGGGAGGCTGTGGACTTCAATTTAGCATTCTTTCCCGGTCGGGTTTCAGACCTCCGCAGTCGAACGCTTTCTATTGGAACATTTAGAGTTGATATTTTACTTGCAAATGCGGAGGGCATGAGGAAAAAAAACAAAACCCAAGATTGCACCACTTCTCAAACTCGATACTTCCGTCATTCGAATTATGACACATTCTAATGAATCTCAGCAATTCCAAATGCAGCCTAACGAATCCTACAATACTTTTAAAGACTTCTGCCCTTCCGGCAGGGAGCATGAAGGACTAATCCTCAAATATCCAAATGTTGTACGTTCCAATTATTTCAATGTACGAATGAGGATGTATCAGAACTGGGGTATATCATTAGAAGTTTCCTTTACGTTTTACAACATCACTTGTATGTGTAATAACTTAAAAATAGGTTTCATTGGGGAAGAAGAGGAAAACAGTTGAGAGGAGGGATAACTAGCGACCGGTGGAGCGCACGTTACGTAAATGAAGTTTGCTGCGAGGGGGTAGAACAACTTCGTCCAACTTCGTAGGGCCGAGAAGGCCTCCTCGCCAACGCATCGTCGCGATAAATAGCTCTCTTATGACGGCCGTGCATCAACACCCGGGCCACTAATCTCCGTTGTTTGGCTGCGAGCCGTCGCTGCATATTTTTCACCAGGGCTGTGCCATTCATTTTTATTTCTCACAGTTGACGTGTGGATTTCTGTAACTATCCGCGGGTCTGAAAAACGTTCAAAGTTGGAGACAATGTCGTGATAGGAGTGAATGCTTTTTATTACGTATCGATAGAAATTTAAATAATAAATTATTCGAATGCTTTGTGCCGCTTGTTCTTTTGGCGTGATGTCTTATAACTCAGCTTCTACGTCCAATAATCGAGCGACATGTACGACCCCCGACCGTTTCTTGTTGAGAAAGAGCAGAATGTGAAATGTAAATGTGTGATAATGTAGGTCATGCTTCACGCATTCTTATCGTTTTGACGTCATCAGGCCGCGGTAGGAGACGCGCTGGGAAACAGATTTCAAACTCTTTAGTGCAATTAAGAAGTGCTTTACCACGTAGTTTTGAAATCAAGACGCTCCGATGTGATTCAGCGGTCTTTAGAGGCTTTGGTCAGTATTTTAGAAAAGGCATTTTTCTACTCCCATTGTATAATGCTGTCATTTGTTGGCTGCAACCAGTTGCAAAATGATACTCATTACGATACAGATTTCATTATGATACTGTTCTTGACCAATCGTAGAGAAGTTTACAAACCAAGTATTGACAATTAATTATTTAGAATCGTTCTAGTAAATTTCGTTTGATTGTGTACATAAAAATTGCATTTGATATTATATTATGCTTGACAGTTTTAATTTCTTTTATTATTAGTAATGTTTTCGTGGAGTGTTATTTAAAAAAATTGGATCGTAATTTCACGGGGATGGGCGATTTAATCGCGATTAGTACAACTATCGATTATTTTTTACGATTAATCGAAAAATTGAAATCGATTATTTTACACCGATCAGTGTACACATCCACTGATTTTTCCAATTTTTAGCTTGATTATTTTAATTCAAATATTAATTTTCAAGACGAAATAAATATGAAAATACACCCTCGTCTCTCTATTCGCCATTGTTCATTTGAAGATCTGTTATTGAGATTTATATTATATGAAAATGTTTTTGTAAAAGATAATTTTATTTATTTTTTCGTTTATTAGAAGAAAATAAAAGAATTGAGATTTGTTCGAGTAAGTAGTTGCATTTTGTTTGTGCAAAAACAGTGTATTACATTCTTCTGTATTTAATTTTACGTGATTTCAGTTGATGAACATGCTTTTTCTGATTTCATTAAAATAACAACTAGATTTGACTTGAACACAAAATGTAGTAAATAAAATTCAACAAGTCAGAAAATTTGGAATGATTCGCATTATTGTGATAAATTTTCTTAAAATAAGTAAATTAACTAATCAATTCATTAACTTACAAATTAAAAGTTAATGATTTCATGCATTTTACGGATTATTTAAAAATGTGAAAAATTAATCGATGTGTATTAATGTGATAAAAATAATCATCGTTCAGATGTTAATCGATTATTTTGTAATAATCGCCCACCCCTCCCGGACAACGCGAGCCTCAACTCGGCGTCTAGCTCTTGCGCCCTCGCACGGAATGAGAATAGGAATATCGATGGCCGGATGACGTCGTCGGCGCCGGTTGGAGAGAAGTCATCGCTGGTGACCTGAGGCGGCATCGCGCGCGCGTGACGGAATTTCGGCGGCGGCGGCGGCTTCTGCGGATTCCTTGTAGGGATTTTTCAAGAGGGGAAAAGTTTGTACTCATCTGCAGAAGTTGTGGAGATTCTTTTTAAAAAAACAATTGAAGGAAGTAACAATATGTGAATATTGGAACTTATTATAGATAATAATTTAAGTAAGCAACAGTGTTTGAAACAGTGTAATTTCTTCCCCGACTACAAGAAGATTCTGAATTGTAAATCAGTAGGTAGACTATCTGGAAATACTACAAAAAAACTAGTTGCGGAAGTTCCTTTCCAAAACATTTGAGAGAACCCAACTAAACGAATAGTGTTTTTCAAGATGTCATTCAGAATATGCTACAACAATACATGCGGAAATTTATAACTCTGGCCTGAAAATGGGCCTCTGAACCCATAGGGCGCTGGGAAATGGCGGAAGTGCGGCGTTTAGCTTCGACTGCACTACTCTTTTGCGTCATACTAATTCCGCGTGGCTTGTAAACCACACGACGCTGTTTAGCACTGAAGCATACATTATCGTGCGGCAACAAAATAACAACATGTTAATGTGGATAATACATTCTAACGTCAGGTAGAGTTACATAATAATGTGACTCTTCATACTGTGTGTATAGTATTTCTTTGGTAATTGAAAAATGACGGCGATTTTGAAATTACTTTTTGTAGAGACTTCATCATCGTTAATAACGGAAGGCTGACGATTTTCGAGATGTCGCTTTTCCTGTGTCCTTCTTGAGCATGTATTGTTCTGTGTATTCGAATTCTTATTGTTAGAAGTTTTAGTTCAATCTCTTGCAAAGAGAGATACAGGTACTTTATAATATTAATAATGCAAATACTAATAGGAATAATAGAATATGAATAATAACAAAAAAGGGTAATGTTGAAAAACGCGAGATTTTATATTCAGTTTCACGCTTCTTAGATTGTGCAATATACATTTCTTCACGATTCGTAGAGAATTCATATCCGTTACCAGGTATCTCGTGTCCACGTGGGTTGTTCGGTCGATCTTAAAAAGAACACAATGCATATATCTTGTAGTGGTATTCGTTTCTGACAGTCTTGTGAAGCCGCCGTCTACAATTACACCGCAAGAGCCCCCACCCGTGCGCCGCGGGAGATTCAAGGGCGAGAGCGAGAGCGAGAGCAGACGTCGTGGGCAGAGGCAGGCCGCCGGACGACGCGGCGCGGCGCCTCCGTCAATATCGACTCGAGCATCGTCTCCCAGGCCCCTCCCCTCCCCTCCCCTCCCCGCACGAAACATCGATCTTCGTCGGGTCTGTTTCAACCGGTCGCTTGGCGACAGGGCCCGCCACAAAAGGGCCAAAATCAATTATTTTCGTGTGACCTGGAGAGGCAGAGGAACATTTTTATTCAACTCGCATACTTTTCTGTAAAATGATGTACTTCCATTCTCAACGTGTTTCCGTTCTTCTAAGTTCCCATTTTCCTTGATGCATCAGGATGGATTTAGTTCTTTTTGTCCGCCAGTCGTATCAAATTTGTAGGCCGTTTGTCAGACAAAAAGTTTCTGCGACAAGGACGTGAGATTATCTTGTTATCAAATGTCGCCAACAATGGTGTGTGAATGTAGCATGTAGCATTTTTATTTTTTCGAAGAACAATTTTACGAACGGCCTTTCTTCCCCGCCCAAAAAACAAGAACAAAAAAAACAACAACAAACAATATCCGGCAATTTTTTCGGGGGGAAGGAGGAGGTCCCTCTATTTAGTCGTACTGAAGTTGAGAAAACTTTTGAAAGTGGTCCACTGATAAATTCGAAGTCGAAAAGTGGTCATCGGCTTCATTCCATTGGGAAGCACAGTGTGCTAGCAACCTACGGATGTACGTACGTAAGCTATTTCATACAATGATTAGGTACAGAAACTCTTCTGCAAAATACTATACTCTCAATAATGTATCATTATTTATTTTCTTATCTTTATTAGGATATGAAATAAAACTTTATTGAAATTTAAAAGAAGTCTGTATACGACGGGTTTTGATCAGTCTTTTTTTCACAATAAAGACACATTATGAAGTTGAAATAATCTATTCACATGCTTTACGTTAGCTCTGAAAGAATGTATCTTAATGTTCCGTGAATAGTGAATGTCCCTCTGTCTACCAAGCGCTGCATTTCTGCGGTGCTAATCTCAAGTCGACGCTAACGGGCCGACATCCCTAGGCTCCGCAACCTGCGCAGGCCTCGTGAGCGACCGTTGAATGCGAGCGACGCGTTGTTAGCTTCTGTCGTGCCGCATGTTCTGCCGAAGCGCGCCCTAGCACGTCGTTCAATACTGCGTTTCATGCAACTGAGGGGATGCTTCCGGGAAATAACCCAGACGTTGCCTCGCCCCCGCGCAAATGCCTCCACTGAAGAATCATTGGGGTTCGCGGAAGCTCTACCGCGTCGCGTGCTCGACTGTTGAGACGCCCATTTCATCTGTTTCTGCGAACGCCTCTCTGGCTCCACGACGAAGTATGGCGCCCACTAGGAAAACGCCCTCGATGCGAACGTTTTCCATTCCGTCTCCCGTTGAGGCGCTCTGTCCGATAGTACGATCCGTGGTCGGGCCGCTCGCGCGGCTCCTTAGGTGAGCGGGGTTAACATTCCGGTCATTCCACGTGGAATGTGTGATGGCCAAGCAGGTTCGGGAGGTTTTCCTGTTTTACCTACCACCCATTTCAGCATTGCCCATCACTCATGCATCTTACCATTTCTCTCGGTTTTGCCGGAAAAGGGTTTGATACTGAAGATCATGATATACTAGGTTACGTGTGCTGTGTTGCGGGAGGTTGGGGGGCTAGACCCTGTGTTCTAGCTCTGGTAAAAGATTGAAATGCTTTTGGGGTTTCCTGCGCCTCTACTAGTATCCATGACGTTAGTGTGAAGAACAGCGGAGTGTTGAGGAAGCTGTACCTTTCACCGCGGTAGGAGTTGCTTCTTTAGTGCCGTATGTAAAAGCTCTGTGAGGGAGTTGGAAATTGCCTTTCGGCTGTTCGGTTTCCCGGCGACGCTCACGCCGTTAGTGCTAGAGGCACAGGCTGTGCAGAATCGCGGTTGGCTCGTCTGGGCTGGAGTCGGTTGTGGTTAGTAGCCGAGATCTCAGGGAAATTGAGAGGGACTTGCCCCTCGGCCGACCTCACAGCCCTTGCGCCTAGTTGGAGCGGCGCCCCGAGCAGGCCCTGGGGTGGTCTGGCCTTTTTGATGCCAGTGGGAGGGGTGTTTGTCTTGCGGGGGCTGAGAAAGCGCATGAAGCACGGCATCGTAGACACTTGGAAGCCCCCGTAACAGAGCTGCACCACGCATACATAGCCTTGTTGGGCGGTCATCTCCGCCAATGTACGACTAGACCAATCTATATTTGCCATTTGATGTGAGGAATGCAGTAATGTCTTGCACTCGTTGCAATCCGCCTCCCTCTTTCCCAAAGCGCTAAAGGGCCCCGTCGAGGGCCCATCGCGCCACTTTCCGCCTCAGCGCACCGGGGTTCGCGTCCCCCGGCGTCCTTCACTGTCACTGCGCCCCCGTCCACCCCCCCCCTCCCGCCGCGCGGGGAGCAGAACCTGTCCGGCCGGGACGCGACGGTGGTCGACCCCGTGCCCTGCGGGGAGGTCGCCGGCGGTGGGCGGCGAAGGGGGCGGGGCCGCGTGCAGCGCTGCATCGAACCCCTTCCCCCGGTCACCGCGTAGGGCAACGACCGGCGCCGCCCGGACGAGTTCCTGGAGCCGGTCGCGTGCCACCGCTCCCCCCCTCCCTTCCCCGCCCCCACCCCACGCTTGGCGCGCTCGTTGGCATTCCATGCACCCCACCCCACCTCGCCCCACCCCACCCCACCCCACCCCACCCCACCACATCGAAGGGAGTAACCTCCCGGCGGGAGGGGAGGATTCTGCTCAGTCCTCTGAAAGCCAACACGAAAGGACTGTCGTAGCATTCTGCTTCCAGACGGCTGATCTGAAGGTAATGGCTAGGCCCCCACATCGAAAGCTGCTAAACTCCTAATTGTAAAAAAAAATATAAAATGGCATCTTCCATTAATATTAACAAAAAGTGCGTAAGCGAGAATAAGATAATGAATAATGATGTGGATAATATACGATGGTGATTTGCCTTTACCTTTCATGATATAGCCGCAAAGAGAACCATTCACGACTTACGCGGGATTCAACACAACTTTTCACTCGCCGTAGCAGGTGTCTAGTACGTTGATCTGATGATAAAAATCATGATGATGATGATGTTATTTTGGTATATTTAGACAACGTCATAGGAAAGTGGAAACTTCTGAAACAACACAATTTTGAAAAATCATTTTCATATTCCAAAGGAAGTGTCACTGCAACAAATCGGGTGGTTCGTTAAAAAAGAAACCGTTGAACATGGGATGACTTAAGAGGAAAAACTGGAATGTATAGAGCTTTTTAGTTTACCGCGGTGGTCGAAGGATTTGAGTGTGGAACTTGTGAGAAAAGATATTTTAATGACTTTTCTGAGATGAATGATATTGTTTGAAAACATGAAAATGTAACAGTACGTTTTTGTAAGCAAGGGCCGTGGCTAGCGACCGCCTGCCGTGAGTGGGCGTGCCCTGAAGTGGGTCGCACCGATGGCATCGCCTTCCCAGAAGCCCCGGCAGGGCGAGTAGGGGCGGCGCGGGGGCGATACGCCACTGCGGCGGAGCGCCGACAGGAAGCGCCACTTGTTCGCGCGGCGCCGCTCTGGGAGGGGCGCACTTTTGAGGCTTCAGTGGCGGCTCGCGCGCGTTTCCGAAGGGAGGAAAGGAACCCACCGCAGAAGGTACTTCCTATTCGACATACCACACATGGGATTACATGCGTCGACTTGGGATGGGATGGGAGAAAAAACCTCTCAGTTCGATTTTCCCGGGGCTTCCTTCCCATATTCCGCCAGCCTTCTCTGCCTACTTGTGACCCTTGCCTCCCAGAGTGTTAGATGACTCGCGTATGGCGCGTTCTCCTGGTTGCAAACAAGCCAGTTGATGTCACTTCGATTCTCTCCTTGTCCTCCAGAGCTCCATTAGAAACGCTCCACCTCGCCCAAGTAGCGCTGACAGATGTGGATGCGAGAGGACGAATGATGCAGAGTTCCATTGATTGCGGGTAGCGTAATACATGTGTAATTGTATTTAACGCATTTAAATACATATATTTTTTGTATTTAATTAGATTAAAACAAATGCAGTAATAAAATCGTACGGAACATTATTTGCATCCATTTCCTTCATTACAGACACAATTGGGTAACGCCTAGAAATAACAAATAAGTCCAAATAGAGGGGGATGATTAGTTTGATAATACATAGGGGTGACTATCACATACTTAAATACTTAGAATACTTTTTAGTTCAAAATTAAATGTGTGCAAATACCTGCGTCAGTGACAAAGTAACGGAAAGAAGAAGACTATTCAAAGCAATGGATCTGAATCTCATAAACGTTTTTCGTCTTCTTTGAGCACAAATATTTGAACCTCTCGATGAACCAAATTATTAAGGCAGCGGAGGTGAACAAGGCGCTGCTGTGAGCACTACCCGGCGCGTGTACATTCCTCGCATCTGCGCCGAGGGGTGGGGTGGGGGGCGTCCGCCTCTGAGAGGAGCCCCTCGGCGCCGCACCTCCCCACGTCGTGCCGCGCGGGGCGGTTTGCGCTGAGGGCGGAGGCGCGCACGAACACCGCCGCTTTGTGTTTGTGATAAAAGCGCGGAGAAGCCTCAGATGTGGAGAATACAGGCGCTGGACGTGGTCTGTACTCATGAGCGTATGTGCACACGAGCCCGTGCCGCCGAAAGCGTTTGCCCGCACAGAGCCCACAAAATCCCCGAGTCTGTTCCTTAGTCGGCCCTCCTTTCATGTTCTCATTTGCGACTAAGCAATGGTGCGTACTTATGAAGTAGTGTTTCCTGAAGAAAACAATGTGCTGTTTTTCTGAGTCTTTCCGCATGGCAAATTAAAGTTTGAAAATTCAAAGGACTCGTGAACGTATTAAGATTTGCATTTGAAAAATATTAGAAGACGTGTCACGTGGAGTTTCGAGGCAATGAATGCAAGCTGAGCGAGATCGTGATGTGGAGATAAGTGGAAGAAATGAATCTATTGATGGTTACTTGTGTTATCCAAGACCATACTTTCAACGCATGTGTATGTCGAGTTGCTTATCCCGCAGGCGCCAACCCAGAGTTTCTGAAAAGAATTCTTCGGGAGTTGTTTCTTCAGAAACATTTAAATCTCAAGAATCTGAAAGGAAGGAGAAAATGTTTTCAGTTTGACGAGCCGATAAAAAACACGTATAAAGTTGGGTAGAATATTTCCGTATCAGTCGCGACATCGACGAATTGAATAATTTCTTTAAATCAAGAAATTCGAAATAACGTGTTTCGAGATATCAAAAAATCGGGATATCGCGTTATTCCAGACATCAAAAATCAAAATATCGTGTAATTGGAGATATCAAAAAATCCATATGTGGTCTAATTCGAGAATTAAAATACTAATATATTGTGTAATTGGAGATACCAAATTATTTGAGGTACGGACAAATTGAAGATATAGAAAAATGCGAGATATAAAAAAAGTGGACATGTGTAGTTTTACGACGTTGTGAACAGTGAATAGCGAAGCTCTGGAGAGAGCGCGCCGTCAATCGCTGGGCTTGACGCGCGGCCAAGGGGCCGCTGACAGCCGAGTGGGCGGGGCGCTCTGCCTTGGCAGCAGGTGGCGCCTCGCGAGGCAGATGGCATCTCCGGCCACGAAGACCATCGGCGCCCATCGGCGTAGAGGGCTGCGACAGAACGGCGAGACGACTGCAAGGACAAGCGAACTTAAATATGGGTGGTGAATGCAAGATATTAGGAAAATGGTCTTTTAAATTACTGGCCATTCCGTAGTGTATTAAGGTTAACAATGCATTGAAGCACACTCACTTCAAAGATAATGAGTTTAGAGCACCAATTAAGTGACCTAACGCTACTTGATTTATTTAATCTCAAAAACAATTTAAAACTGTGACTACCATGGGGAGAACTGCAATCTGTACACGGTTTCTTGAGCTCTGGGTTCTCTATGTAACCCATTCACATATTATGTTTGTATTATGATTAGAAGTAGCAACAGAAGTTTTGGGCAAGAATTAATTAAATTGAGAAACTGCTTAATTTAGCAAGATTCGGCAAGAAAATCAATGGTAAAATATCCCCCTACTACAATGCATTTAAATAAGCGATTGCAAATTTTGTAGCATTCTATCTAGATTTGCTACAAACCTGATGTAATCTGTACCTTGCTTTTTATACCTATCGACGCATAATAAGATAACTCCGATAGTAGGAGGGGGTACCATAGATATTTGAAAAGAACATGTGCAACGGAGTACAGAATTCATTTCGTCAAAGAAATTTCTAATTTCCTTGAATCAAAAGTGTACTCAGTACTAATTCTTTAAGAATGATTTAGACTCTCTGTAGAGCAGCTTCAATAGACTCAGTTTTACATGAAAAAGTTTGCACGTTATGGTGCAGAATGTGAATCCTTAGCAAGTAGGAACACGGATGTTTTTCTTTAATTTCGGATATTTTTATTCTGTTGTGAGTGGTAAGTGTCCGCGTTGTGAAGCATCTTACTTCCCATTCAGCCTGATTTGATGTCTGCCATTCGCAAGAGGAGATTCCGTCCGGATGGTGTGTAAACAGCGAAACTCCGGGGCCCCTGGGAAGCTTCGAGCCTTGGGCTCCCGGCTGTCGTAAATTCTGCAACATTTTTGTGTTCGTAGAGGTATCCGATGTGCAATATCTTGGGGTAAAGTTAGTGCTGAGAGAAGGAAGCACAGATAGACATGTCCCAAGGCAGTGCTGTTGATGTAATTTCCCCACTATCCCGCGTATTTCTTTATATGATCAAATCACACCCTGTTTTTCCGAATGCATTAATTAATGGTGTTGCCCGTGGATGGAAGTTATTTGTGTAATTAAATTGGGAGTATTATTTGGGCCGTTAAATGCAGTGCGGCTTTCGTGGTGTGGTGGGCAGTCGGCAACGCGCTTTCTCCGCAGCGCCGCGTGCCGCGTGCTGGAGGTTCGTGGAATGGCAGGCGCCTGTCGCAGGTTGCAAGCCATGGCCGATTGGTTGCTCACCGTCGCGTATCGACCCTTCTTCCCAGAATCCCGTCTCACGCCCTCCCCCTCCCCCTCCCCCTGAGGCCGTGCGTTCGGCGCCGTCCGCACGCCCATCGGAATAGCGGCTTCCTTCCTGGAAGGGTGGTGGCTGGGGCACGCGGAGCGGGGGTGGGCCACCCCCATCTCTCTCTCTCTCTCTCCCTTCGTTTTTCTTTCTTCGTCTTTTTCTGCCTCTCCCTCTCCACCACAATGACTCCTTTTTCTGTGCATATAATTCATCGGAGTATGAAGTGGAGAAATACTCCAAACCCGAAGTGTCGCTGGTAGATGGGGATCATTCGCCTGCCCGGGAAGTTCCTGAACGTCGGTCGCAGGACAGCTTGGTTTGCACTCCGTGGCTGTTGGCTCCCCAGTTGCATCCATCATCGTTTGTATCCGTCCGAAGCAGATGTTATCGTGGTCGGTGCGAAACGCCGTTCCCCGCTCCCCGCTTCGCCTCGTCCTCTGCTGCCAGCGCTGCCGTGCGGCGCAGCAGGAAACGAGGGGATCTGAATATCGCGTTGCTGCGATCAGAAGCCGCCGCCCCGCCGCGCCGCCGCTCTGAACTTCCACGCGAACGTCGCGAGGCCCTGATTGTATCTGTGATCTAAAGACAGAGAACAAGTCCCTCTCTCTCTCTCTTTCTCGTGGCTTTTATGGCATCAGGAAAAGGATCGTCGTCATAAAAAGTCGCCGAAGACTGTAACGTCGCATTCTTCGTCTTCCTATGGCGCTTCAGCCCACTCGCTCTGATTTCCAGAGTCGCGCTCTTTCTAGAGAATTGAAGGTAGGAATGGGAGCGGCTCATCGCTCGGTGTTATCGATGGAGGTTATCATTGAATCATATTAATACTACTAGTGCGAACATTCAGCCTTTGTAAATACTTGCTTTCAAAGTAAAAATAGCTTCTTACTGTTACCCAACTTCCTTCGACGAGGCACTAAACTGTGCTTTAGACACCTTATAACGTTCTAATACTGCTGGGCTCTTATTAGCAAAGACCTATGGGTCTAGAAGGCCTAAATATCCGTAACCGAAGGCCCAAAGCACAGATATCGAGTTATGCGCGATGGTAATGTGTTGCGGGTTGCGCGTTGTATTCCTTACGCGAATCTGCGAACATTTTTTCGCCTTCATTCTATTTGTTGCAAAACTGTGTAATAGGCAGAAATAGCGCACTTGGAGGATTTTCTGCCAATGGTGTTTAAAGACATGCAAAACCGTCATCTTGCCTACCTTATCACTCTAGAGGAGATTTAAAAATTGGATAGTTATTTTTCTCACTTCATTTTTAGCTATGGAAGTTACGTAATGGAAGTTTAGATGGGGAGTGTTCTAAGAAGTGTTCAACTTCGCAGTGATGGACTGTATGAGTTGAAGGTATTGTAGAATAGGAATTTGGCCGGGGTGTGGATAAGGTTTAGAATACTTCTCCGGCATCCGTCTGGAATGAATAGGGGGTAACCACCAAAACGACTGATGAGAAAGCCAGTCTCTAGAATTCTTATACAGTAGGGGTAGTGACATCCGCCAACTCAGCTACTTTGTTCGTTTCGAAAGTCCGTCTCGGTGGCGATTCGTCCTTTCCACATCTCTGTGTCCGAAACGTGGAATGCGGACTCGCATCTTCATAGGCTAGCGCGCTGCCGGCGCACGTGACCAGGGCGGAGACAAAAGCAGCTCTGCGCCCGCATCGGAGCTCATTTGGGAATAAGGAAGAGAGCCTCGCTGGCTGTAATGGCGGATGGCGGGATCAAAATAACAGGCTAAAGCTGCTTTCGTTCGCTTTCCTGGAACCAATTCCGAAAGACGTTTATTAGGCTGTTCCCTTTTGGGCTGCGAGGTGAATAGATTCTTCTTGATGTTGATGTCAAAATTATATCTTCCCTCCCCGGATTTCACGTTTTCCGAAATCGTTTATTGTGTGGGTCAGATTGTGAAGCGTGTCGGGTAGTGGGAATGTTCTTTGCAAGACAGAACCGACTCTCTGGATTGGTTCCGTTGCTCGTTTGTAAACCCTTCTCTTTTGTAAGAAATTGTACTATTTGCTAACATTGCCCCCTCCCCCACCTTGAGCGTTTCATTTCGCCCCCCCCCCGCCTTCGCACTTGCTCTGCTCAACTTAGAGGTGAACGAAAACGACTTCATTAAAAGTGTGTGATATTTCATACTAATTTCAACACGTTTTCAAGTTTAAAAATTGAAGATCTCCTGAAGATCTCCTGAATTGAAGAGCTGTGATACTCCCTCTTGTTTTCTCATACAGCAATTGCCGAAAGTTTTTATGAATTGAATGATGAAAGGTATTTATGAATTTGAATATAGCTAGAAGAAAAGTACTGTTCAGATTGTTTAAAAAACAGATATTATTCTCTTAGATTATTACTTTTTTGCCTTACTACGTACGAAGTAAAGATGAAGTAGTGCAATCGTGCATCGGAAATTGGCGGATTGGCGAAAAAAATAGTTTTGACGTAATTTCTGCCTGAATTCATTACAATTTATAAAAAGACATTTCCTGAAAAACTGTTTTTAATTAAAAATTGGCCTCTTGCGAATTTAAGTAGATGCGAGGTATAATTGAGCAGCGCTGGTGTCAGGTAATTGTTGCTTTGCCTTCAACGGCCATGACCTCATTCAGAGAATGGATTTTAATTTTTGGCATACTGCCCGACATTTCGTGAATCAGTTTCTGCATTAATGTTTTTAGAGGCGAAATGTGAACCAATAAAATGACTATTGGAAAGTATCGCTACTCGTAACTGCACAACCTGTAGTGGCACTTCCGGTGCTTTGTTCGCTAGCGCTCTGGTTATTTGACTGCCGGAACACATTTCGCGTAGCGATGCGGTCTTCAATTCTGCGGAACGGTTTTAGAATCGCTCGATGAGTTGGAGCAAAGAGAATAACTGTCTAGAACGATTTGATGCTTTGTTGAGGCTAGCCGACATCTTTTTTTGACAGATCGTAAAATAAATGAGCTTCGCTGTAGAGTGCATTGCTCTCGGAACTTTTTTTGCGCCAACCAGATGAACCGCGTGCCTGGTGATAATTCCTGCAAGTCTCAGTTCAGTGTGTGCACTTAAGAGGTAAGCGATAGAGGTCCATGAGTGATTTATGTCACTATATAAAATTGTAATAATGCAGGCACGTGATGTGGAAAAGCAGATGGGAATACGTGTGCTAGCAATTTCATACAGATGTAAAGGGACAGGCCGTGATACCGAATTAGAACGAACTCATCATCATCATCATCGACAGCAAAGATTAGACCTCTTTATCTGTTCCGTCTCGAAATGGTTCGTGCCATCTCTTGAAGGGACGTCCAACACTTCTTTTTCCTTTAGGTGCATATTGAAGGATGATTTTACTTATCCTATGTTCTGGCATACCCAGGACATGACCTTTCCAGTTTTCTCAATAGAGAAAAATTCTCTTTGTTTGATTTGTATTACGCATTTGATGAAACTTGCGGTGCACTAAGTTTGGATTCCGCTTGAACCCGCTGTTCCTCGCGGGGCAGCTGGTGTGGGCGAGAGGTGTGTGTGTGTGTGGGGGGGCTGCTTCCGGCGTCGGGGCGCGCGAGGGCTGCAGGGGCGGCGGCGGTGGCGGCGGCGTGGCCGCGGGCTGTGGGCCGCTCGCGTCGCGTCACGCCTCGCCACAAAACGCGTCCGCCGGAAGCGCCACGGGACAATTGGGCGCCCCCGGGCCCCGGCCCCCTCCGCTCTCGAAACGCCAGGCTTTGCCCCTTCCATCCTACGAAGGAATGACGACAGAACGGTCTTGGTAATTAGGGGGCGGATTTTCATCACCGAAAACATCCACTAAAACGATCAATATAATGCCCTGAAAAAGATTTTTAAATGCCGTAAAAGCAAGGGAAAATGACGTACAAAATGTGATCAAAACCAGTTCAGCTCAAGCTGGATACTAATGTAATCTGTTCGTTAAAGTGAACTCAGATTTCAAACTTTTGGTTCAGACCGTTCTTTACCAGAAAATGTCTGTCTTTAGTTATCGCAAAATAGGCCGAACCGCCAATGACGCTGACAGGCATCACAGAAACCTTAGATTGCCTACTCACAATGGCTGACAGCGAAGAAATCCAATAGGCTACCTGGTATAGGTACTCAGGAATACAGCAGTCGACAGCACTACAAAACTTCCGCACATTCACAGTTCGAGTTTCGCATCACTCTTGTGCATCTACACAAGGCAGAGGCTGCAGTGGATTGCCCTACGCTATACCGCAACTCCCTATTACTACTACTGTATTACTGTTGTATATAAGGAATATGTAGCGTTGCATATAAGGAAAAATGAATTCCCGTAAAAATTCGTTTTCACGCTGTCTCAAATAAAAACGTCAATACTTCAGTAAATTTATTATGAAGAATCCTTTAAATTTTCGGAGGAATTTTGGGAGTCGCTACATAAAACTTTCGGAGTTCGTTCGTCTTGCGATGCACCACTAAAAGCAAGGATTCAGAGCCTTGCAGTGTAACGAGTTGTTACTATGTTCTGAGGAAGAGATCTCTCCGGCAAAAGAGGATGTACGAATGTGTGTCGGGGGTAGAATGAGTAGACAATCTTTGCAAAGAGCGTCGTGTGGACGCAACAAATTACGATCACTTCGGGCTCCTAGTCTCGTTCACCGTCAGCGCTGCTCTGGGCTTTCGCTGCGCGGTTTTCCATCGGGCCGACTGCGCCGCTGCCATCGCCTGCTAGACATCGACGACGACAACAAAACATCCGCGTTTCCAAATATCGATGTTTAAATCTTTAAAATCGATCTTAAACATTCACGGACCCCAAACCAGCGATGTTTTTAAACATCCATGTTTGACAACTATTTTATTAACTCCTAACGTCAGTGTTCACGTACGGGGGGGGGGGTCATGTCACGATGTTTATGTTTATTAATTTATAATTGAGATATAGACGTTTCTCTCAAAATCGTTTTAAACTTGGTATTTCAAACGAGGAAAAAAATAGACTATTGAATATTATCGAGATTCTACTAAATAACAAAATATGTTGCTATTATTCGTGTCGTTATCAAACCGTTTTAACAGTACGTCATATCCTTTTAAGATCTTAGTTTTAAATATTCTAATTCAAAAAATCTATAGAAATGTGATATTTTGCTTTGTCCCAAATGACAGTCCGCCAAATGGGAGAAATTCTCTCCGTCACGCGAAGACGGCGCGTTCTGCAGGGGTCAGAGGCACGATGGGGAGAAGCAGAATGAGCCGCCTCTGTCCCGCTGAAAAGCGACTCCGTGTCTGGATGAGCGCTTCGCGGGGGGAGGGGGCGTGCCTGATGGAGGAACAGCGTCGCGAAATCGGAGTCGGCGGCGGCTGATCGGCGAATCGAGGACGGGGATCGATTGCCGATGGAAAAGGCACGGACCAGGGTGGAAGGAGAACAGAGTCAATCTCGCATCTCCCGGTAGTTCTCGCGCTAAAATTGTAAAGAAAAGTGTTAAAAATAGTATATGGAACATGCAATTTCATTAACTTATTTTAATTAATTCAGTGTTTGTGGTGTGTGTGGGGGGTAGGGGGGGTTCAATCGGATCTGTCATCTCACGGGGCTGTAAGTGTTAAGTGTTGTGACAAAGACTGAAGGGGGTAGAAAACAGGTATTTTTTGGTTGACTCCTTGGACTTGCGAGTGATGACGTATTTGAACGTGCGTGGATGACGCGAACGTTCTCTTCCAGTGCAGCGTCTGTGTGATGTGGGGCTGTGGGGGGGGGGGAGGGTCGGTGCTGAGTCATCGGCTGCGGTGACTCAGCGGAGGCTGCGCCGCGCCCTCCGCCCTCCGCCCTCGCCCTCGCTCCCTGCTCCTGCGCCCGACGGATTAAATCCGCTGCCGTTTCTCTACAGGCCTGAGGCGCTCATCTCGCTGGTGCAGAGTGGCTGCTTCGCCAATTGTAAATTTTGTCACTGTGCTGCATTGCCACCGCAAATCCGCCCTTGGCATTCGTGTGACTCGCAAGGGTCCTCCAGACGGAGAAGTCAAAAATGGCATAACCTATATGGTGCAGCAAGTTCTTTACGCGTCTTTTTAGTTTTTGTTTTAGCATTACGATAATTTAGAGAAACTAAGAAAATTTCAATGACTATCAAATGGAGTAATGGGAAATAAAGCTTTTTTTACTTCATAAATGTGTAAAAGAATCGTATTCAACAAAGATAGTTTGCTCAAAACGAATCCATACAGAATGACTTTAGAAAATGCCATACGTCAATTAGAAGTTTGTTAGTGCACATATGTGATGGATATCTGCGATGCAGAAATGACACATCTTGAACTCTTTCAAAGGTAAACTGCAATTTTGTAAGTGGCGAGATGCCAAATTTGTAAGTTTCACAGCAAAGTGGTGGCTTCCGTTGGACGCCTGTGCGGCCCAGCGCGCGCGCCCTGTGTGGGCGCCGTCTGGTGCAAAGGGGGGGGGGGGGACACGCGCGCCAGTCGCTAGGGGAGGCGCCCCAAGGGCTCGTCATAAAACACACACACACAGTGCAGACGCTGCTAGGGGAGCCCCTGCAACGGCAGCAACACGGAGGAACGGTACTTCCCAGAGCATTCGTGTGTAGGATAGCTTCTTTTCAACCGGTCTGCAAACAGGGTAGTGATTTTCATTGTTGGTGTGGTGAAACTCTTTTTCACCCGTGTGCTCACAAGAACGAAGGCCGCCATTGACGGAATGTTTGGTCACGAAACGTGAAATACTCTGGCTGCTGTATGAGGACAGGACCTAAGAGCATCATTTTGAGTGGCTACAGGAAATAGGTGACGAACATGCAACATCACTCTGGCTTGAGGGAATTACAGATCTAAAGTCCAAAGTTTCTGTGCTGTTCGGTAATACTCTGCCTTAGAGGCAATAGGAACTCACATTCGTAGTCGCTGCTTTAGGCTTTAATATGAAATGTAGATCTGAAGTGTTCCACCAAGTCATTAATAATTGTTGTTTTCATTTATTAAATGAACAGGGAAACAACAGTTGGCAAAATAAGACGAAATGCATGTTTGGGCACTTGCAAGCAAATTGAGACATGATGCAGTGGATGGATAGTTGATAGTAGAACAAAACCATTGCAGTCATGACGGCTACCGTTTTGGTTCGTAATGGTAGCGTGCTAATTAGTGCTCTTGTCCGGCGGCGTTCTTTTTCGCCTCGTGCACGAACGCACAGGTGCCTCGTGGTGGCTTCGCCGCCTGCCTCGCTCTCGAGAGGCGAGAGCGGGCGCGAGGCTCTCAGAGCAGCCGCCTTCGCACCGCCGTCAACGCGCTCTCGGCACGCGACGCCCCGCGCACCCCGCCGCCTCGCCCCTCCTCACTCTCACGCCCCTTGCCCCTCGCCCCATGCCCCACGCCCCACGCCCCTGCGCCGGGCTCTGCGTTGCACCTGCGACGAGGAACCACAGGACTGGGACGGGCCCTTGCAAACATTATATACGGAAAAATGTTCACATTACTTATTCCAATCGATTTTTATAGACAGTTGTGGATTCTTGGGCGCTCGACTGGTCCGACCAGCTTAGGTGGCTCAGGACAACAATTGATGTCTGCGAAGTGCCTCTGTCAGGGAGGTCCTGGCAGGATTTTCGATATTAGCTAGAGTTCAGCCGCTACCTGGAGGGGAAATCTAGCGGCCGACTGCTCTGTTGAGGAGTTTTCCGTGGTTTGTCAAATCAACACCAGGCGAATGCCGGAGCAGTGCCCTATCAAACGAGCCACGGACCACGCGCGCTCTTTCCTTCCTAATACTTGTCTTATTCTCACTCCTTTCTTTCACATACTTACATTTTCATGCACTACACTACCACACATATCGTGAGACCGGTCGGGAGCTTACAGCTTGTCTTGGCTGAGGCGGTGCCCCGTTGGTCGGAGATACCTGGCTGGGGAAATCCCCAACCAGATATTACACTGATTATTGATCTGTTGTAAATAAATAATAGATCAGTGAAAAAAGCTATTGATCTATTGACATTTCTTCGTGTACGTTAATGATTTTCCTTCGAGGAATGTTCAGATGTGCGTACCTCAATAAAGAATATTTTCAGTGTACGTACAAGAAAGTGTGAAAGCGAAACCGATTGCGATGTTCTAATTGCTCGTAATGCGACGTTACCGCAGTGAAGGATGAGAAAACTGCACGCTCCACCCTCCTTGTTCCGCAAGCGCTTGTCTTAATAGCTTTTTAATTACGAACAAGATGCAGATCGGGAATGCCTGTACAAGCGTTTTACCGTCGCGTTTGCTGGTGATTTCTTGAGGGAGGCGAAAGTTACGTGACGTAATAAGTATGTGCCAGTACATACTTCCTAAGCCAGCACTTGCGTGAGCGTTCGTCGTGCGAAAGCTTCAGAGATTCTAATTGGCGCATGCGTTGTTATTCTACCTGGCGAATCATTCGCAAGAGCATGATAATCAATGTTCTAGAAGTAATTTACAAGCTCAGAGAAGTCACAATGACAGGTCGTTTTTTCTTTCATCCTGAGAATTTTCGCCCCACTCATTCCACCAACTGCATGATAAAGCTTTTATTACAAAAACCATAAAACCGAAATCAAATCGCGAACTCCGGATTTCTCAGCGATATGTCGTACAGTGCAGGCCTGTCAAGCCGCGTCCCCACGAGGTTCTTGCCCGTTTGGGAAGCCCGGCGCTTCTACGGGCACCGGTAACTTCCCCTGACTCCGCTCTCATTTCCCCTCCGATTGCAGAAAGGGGTGAACACCCGTAAGCTGATGCGGCGTGAGGCGGTGAATAGTGGGTTAAGATGAAAACATGTTTATCAGATTTATTCGATCAAACATCCGATATTTGAATATTGATGATATTATTATTATTATTATTATTATTATTATTATTATTATTATTATTATTATTATTATTATTATTATTATTATTATTATTATTATTATATTTTAATTTTTATCTTAAATTCTGCGTTGTCTAAAAATGTTTGCCAAGAGGCTGCTGACGTGTGCACGGAGCGAGGGCGGTGCGTCCTCGTGATTAGAACGCCGTGCAGCGTGTGCGTTGAGGTACGGAGGGCGAGGCGTGCAATTGGCAGCCGGCGCCGGGGGAGGCTCGGCGGGGCGGGAGCTCTCAGCTCTCGGCTCCGTCACGCAGCGGCGGCACGAGAGATCTCGCACGCTCTCTCACACTCACGCTCACGCACGCACGGGCGCGCACGGCGCCCGTCCAGATACTCTTTCGAAGAAAACGTGCGTCTCGTGCAGCGCCGGAGCCCAACACATTGCTCTCACTCCCATCCAAATAATCGCTGTTGTATGTAGTAAAACGCTTTTTTAAAATTTTCCTAATTTTCAGATTTTGTATTTTGATAGTTGGGTTGATTGACGCCAATAATGGCGATTTTCGTCTAGGGAGTGTGTTACGTGTGAGATAAAATATTCGAAATTTGAATTTGTTAGGAATAGTTTTTCGGATCAAATTTTATATTTCTGTTCATTGTATTTCAATCTAATGGTTTGTTCTTGTCAGATGAAATGTCTATTTGGTGGCACTAGATTGATGTGAAAGGGCCGGGTAAGGGCAAGGTGAAGGTGAAGGGCAAGGGCGAAGACCGCGAGTGCAGGGCGCCCGAAATAATGGGAACGGGAATTCGGGCGAGTGGTGCTTCTGGCGACAGGCGACGGTCACTCCCTCCCCTCCGCCACACACACACGTTCGAGCGGAGGCGCCTGCCGCCGCCGCCGCGGCTAAACTCGTCCTGGCCTGTGGCTGCGTCGCTCCTGCACTGCCACGCCCTCGCGCGCCGTCTCCACAATACAGGGAATCTCTCCTCTGTGACTCACGGGGGAAGGGGAAGCTGTTGGCGAATAGTTCGCTCTGACGAGAGTCGAATTACCGCATTCCGTGGGCACAAAAAGGGAATGAAGAACGTTCCAGACGAGATAAGATCAGGACTCGGAGCCCCGGTCCCCATCCTGCGCGTGGCAACGCCTCGCCCGGCTAATTTTATTTGTCGAAAATCACTCTCCGTCGAGACTCGAACCTCGTACCTCCCGGCTCCCGAACCTTCAAGATGCAGACGTTGAAATACAAACGGTAGCACACTCGAATTGCGCAATGGAATGGCCAATAGTTAATTGTATTGTGAAGCGCGCGCTCGGCCCAGCCGTTGTTGCTGCCTGCCACCTGCCGCGCCGCCGCGTGGAGTCGCCCTCGCCCTCGCCGCTGCGTCGCCAGACTTATCCGCCGCGCTATTTCGGCGCGTCCGTGGCCGCGCGCCCAGACAGCTGTTTGGGAATTCTCGGCGCACTAAAGAGCCTCCGGCGCCTCACAGGGGTGCGACAAGCCGCTCGCGCTCTGTGCTGCTCGAAACAGAAATCCTTTAAGTCTTGCACAAAATGTGCTTAAAATAATTCGTACACATAAACATGATTGACAGAACAAGATGGTAAAAGTAATTCGTGAAGGTGTGCCTTATTTTAGTTTTAGCTCATCCGTTCTTTTCTATCATTTGTAATGTAGCAAATTCTCAACCAGTAAAACAAGATTGGATTCAGGTATTTTCATGCCATCTTCCGTAGTTTTTACTGTCTCGTATACTACATTCGTAGTATCGAAACTGTTATATAATGCTGTGGGGAAAACTGCGATTTTTCGGCAGAAAAATGACGGGTATTGGGGATCCCTGACCCCGAAAAACTGGATAATTCTTGTTCTTCTACGCAGGAAATTACTTCCTCGTTGTGTACTCAGTTTTCACGTTTCGTGTGTCCGGAAAATTGGTTGACAGCAAAACATATGTACGAATAACACTGCCGGCTTCACCGTAGTGGGATTTTCACCAAAATCGATATGCCGAGATCGATCTGACCAACCTCGAGGCCTTGTGAGTTTCGAATACATATTTGGATTTTTTGTATAAACTCTATAAGAAGCCGTCAAAACATTCTCAACATTTTCTTAAAAATGGCTCGAAATCTATTTCTTCGATTATTTTTCATATATAGAGCAAAATATGGCACAGGTCCGATTTTAATTGAATCCTGTAAATTTTTGAAAATTGCAATATTTTGTATCACCTTCTCAGCATTGCAATATTGAAGCTAGTGATTTGTCTTGTTAGTGAAATCTATGCTTTAAAACAAGACATTCCAATAAGATCACGTACAATGTTTTTCAAAATGTACGTTATTTTCGCGGCGGGAGAGGAACCCTAGGCGCTCTCGGTCAGAGACATTGCAGTGACATCAATTGAATCGTTTATTTCGGAAACCCGTCATACGCCAAATTTGTCATGTGGAGAACATTGAGATAAAGTGTCCCAGTTTTTCCGATTTCAAAATATTTTTGAATATTAAAGCAGTTAATAAATGAATATTGTTCAGGTAAATACGGAATAAGCGATGTCTATCCTCGTGGAACAATATTCCACCTCTAAAGCGCATTTCAAATTTTGGCGTTTGACGGGTTTCTGAAATAAACGATTCCATTGCCACCAAAGTCGGACCACCTCCTCCCCCTCCCTCCTGCTGCCTGAGCGGGGCGGGGCGGGAGCGCGCAGAGGAGCCCATTGTTCGCCGGCCGTGCCCTACGTGTGCCCTTTGGCCGCTCCAGCGGCGACTGCCTCTTATTTCGGGCGGCGCCGCGGTGGGCGTCGGCGTCGGCGTTGGCGGCGGCGGCTGCGCGCTCGCACTCGCGTTGCGGCCACGCGACTTCCGCGCAGCACAGCGAGGCTTCGCGCGGCCAGGCCAGCGACGGCCTTGTCCATCTTGTGCGCAGGCGCAATTTTCAGTTTCGCGGCACTTGTGTGCATCTGCAGAGGGATCGACATTGCAGTCATGTGCTGATCGCTTCGCCGTGCGAAAGAGCTCCGGTATGTTTGGGGAGACCGTCGAAAGACCCGCTGTCGTCCAACCTGGATTGTTGAGCGGAAACTGCATCACGATATTATTAAGAGTTTAGAAGTTTTGGAAGTGACCCATAGTTTGTGGGACATCCAGTATTATATTTTGTACTAAAGCACGAACATAAGATTCTCTTTGAAGTGTACGATCTCGGTCTCTAGTAGTCTTTAATAAACTACAAGTTATTCTCCTTTCTGGAAAGGGTATCATAGTAAAGACTGTAGCATTACTGTCCACAAGACATCAACGTATACTCCAACGCAGATCTGGTGCTGAAAAACGAAATAAGGTTTAAATAGGGCTGTAAATGCACGCTCTTTGGAGAAATGGCGCGGTCCCGCGCACGAGATTCGCTTGTGCTGCGAGCCGAGCGCATGGCACGCGTCCTCTTGGCCGATACGCGCGAGCGGAATGGAACGAAAAGACACAACGCGAGGTTATGCAAAATAGTTATTTGAGAAAGCTATTAAAAGCTCCTTTCTTCACTAGAAGGTATCAATTGTTACATGAATTTAATATTCTTCCTTTAAAGTCTTGGATCCTACTACTCTCGGATCGGTTTTGTACTTCTCTTCCTTCTTTTGCATGAACTTCGTTTCAACTTGAGAAAACAGTCAATTCTTTTCCACGAATCACGTTACTCAAACGATCTCTTACATCCTCCGTATTCCGCTCCGCTCTCGACATCTTTTTATTTATGTTCAATGTTCGTGTTTTATTTTCTATGATCTCGGTCACGGTATAACAGTTATGTGTTATACAGTTTTAAGATGTCAATGAAACTGAAACATTAAACAAAAATTCTTTCATGTGTCGGTAGCATGTTTAGAGGTTCATTTAATGTTTCACCTCATATTTTGTTTAAGTTATTGTAATTATTCATATTGTTTTTTGTCAAACAAGAATTAATGAATGTATGTAAAAAAAGCGCGTGGACGCGTCTTTATTCCGGGCTGCGTCCCAGAGCGGGGGCTTTGGCAGCTCGCGCCTCTGCGCGGCGGGAGACGTTACCTCACAGTCGCCCCGCTGTGCGCGGTGCGGTCACCGAAGCGCCGCCGCCGTCGCCGCCGCCGCCGCCTCCAGCCAGGTGGCGGCTGCCAAGCGCCCTGCAACGCGCCCACCTCGCCCCTGGCTCGCGCCCGCCGCTCGCCCGTGCCAGCGCCCCCGCGCCCATCTGTCAGGGCCGCGCAATGCGGGGAATGTGCACAGGCGAACGCACTTGCACATGAGAACGCTGGATTGCGAGTGGACGTTACGAAAGGGTGAGGAAGTGGAGAAACTAACGATGTGTTGGGTATTTTGGGTTGATTGTTCGATTGTGCCGACTAGCTAACGATGTCCCCCATGCCTGGGCCTAGTTTAATACCCATACTTGGGGACTAACAGGGATATGTGGCGAACATGACGTTCCCTTGACCGTCACTAGAAAACTCCGCCTGCCTCAGTGTGACTTCGTCACACAGCTACAGAAATTCAGACGTTCTTAAAGGAAAGCTACAACTATATTTTTGCCCCGAGCTGGAATCGAAATGGGGATCGCTCCACGGGAAGCTAGTACGCACGTACAAACACAATTCAAATTCTGATTATGAACTCACAAAAGTGAGAACCGTATATGGTTGATGTAAAAAAAACAACAACACAAATCCACAAAGCCCATTATTATAAAAGTCAGTTGCTTGGCTCGGAAGTAGTTTTCTATGCTTAATATCTATTTTCCGAGAATTTTCACATATTTATTGAAAAAATGTTTGACTCAATCGTATACATATTTTTCTTCTTCAATTCATTGATAGCAACCTATTAATAATGAAAAGTAGTTTTAAAATGAAATGTTCATCGAATTTAGAGAATTTGTTTTGGACCCGGCGTGATATTTGACGTTTTAGAATGTATTAAAAAGTTTTAAAATTTGGTACAGATCGTTTGCACGATGCATGACGTACGAAGAGGGCGAGAAAGAACGCGTCTGTTCCATTTTCAGAATCTCGTAAGGGCGATGTCCTGCTACCTCCTTTAAACATCATTCGCAAATGCCCTTTGCCATTAAGTTTTTATTATTAACTTTCTCGAGACATCCGCTTTATAGGACAAACAAAGGTTTTGGTTTCGTGAGTGCAAGGACCTTACGACCGTGTTAGACGAAGTGCGCAATAAAGTGAGGACGCCGCGAGATGGTGTGGCTCCTGGTGACAGAGGAACGCTGGTAGCAGTCCACATACGCGAGCCAGGCCCCGAACGTCGTGCAACGATTTGTATTTATCCAACCTTTACCTGGCATTGACTCCTTTTAAAAGAAAGATTTGCGTCTTCAACCCCCCCCTTTAATATTTCACTGTTATATACAGCATGCAAGATAATCATAACAAATAATTGCATTGAACGACTTGATAACAATCACCTAGACAAAGAATACGAACAAGAGTTTTAAAAAAATTGTTTCTCAAGTTTGGTTTATTATTTTTGTACTATTTAAGTTTCCAAGGTTTGTAAATACAGTCGACTCTGGTTACAGTGAACATCTGAGGACTAACATTTTTGGCCCATTGTACCCAAGGTTCACTATATCGGATAATGTAAAAATTAAATAGAATTACTCCACAATGATTGATTTTATTAATGTAGAGATACAGCAAAATTCATTAACAGCACGGACTGAAAATTTCAGTATCTTTATTTGTCCTTAAAACAATCAGTAATTTTCAATTGTTTGCTTCGTGCGCTTTTCATTAGTGATTCCCCTAGATCCTTCTACAGAGTTCGTACTCACTTCATACTTTATTCTGCATTGTCCTCTGTCTCTAAGTGTCGTAATGCTGTCTTCACAACATTCAATGCCGCTTGCACTCTTCGAAGACCCTTCTACTCGCCTAATAACATAGAGATCCAATTAATTTCCAGGATTTATTTTCACTATAGCCGAAGTTCAGGTTCACTATAGCCGAATCTTCTTATGCTTTCATGTAAGTGAAACGGGACCCGTGACTTAATTTCACTGTAACGGAGGGTTCACTATATCCGAGTTCACTATAACCGGAGTGGACTGTCTCCAACATCTAAAGGAGTTTATCTGTTCTGAACATTAAATAAGAAGATTTATTATTGTTTAACGGCCTCCCGTGCGTGCGTGCGTGCGTGGGCGGTCGGCGGTGGGCGTTGGGGCCGCCGTCGCGGCGCCCGCCTGCAGTCGGCGCCGTCGCGGCCGCGCGTATTTTTAGCCAGGGGGCCTCGCGCCAACGGGCGGCGGCGGCGGCGGCGCGCTCCCCGCGAGGTGACCCAGAGAAAGCCACGGGCTGCCCATTGAGACGGGCCACTGGGATTCGCGGACTCCAGTCTCGACGGTTTTTCATTCTCTAACTCAGGATCACCGCTTTTGGAATAAATTAGGATTCGCGGAAAAAGAAACGAAATCAAACGGCACAAAAATAGACGGAGAAAAGGTTTTTCCCAAAAGGAGTCATCCCAAAAATGTACGAAAGATCTTCAAACACATATTGAACATTTTTGCAGGACGAAACAATTGCACTGCTTGCAACACTAGTGCATTTTGGAAACTTATACGTCGGAAATTTTTGCCATAACCCAACAATTTGAACTTTTTTAAAATTTTAATTTTAGAATTTCACGATTTGAAAACCGACGTCGACATTTTTCTTTTCTCTGGTGTGAATTATGTTTCTCTGTGTAATTGCCATTGCCAAGACAGGCGCAATTTGTGCTAACTGTCGAGTGAGCGACCGCAGCATCTCTAGCGTCGACCTGAGCGAAGTGGAGCTTTTGCACGGCACTCAGGACGTGACCGTGCAAAACGTGCATAATCCTCCGCCACATCTCCCTTCACCACTCGCAAGCGGAGGCCGCCTGCCCTGATTCCAGATGCACAGAGCGGGCTCCTGCCCTCCACCGCCCCCAGCCATCTCCGCAGCTGCCTCCGCCCACGCCCACGCCTCCCCCAGCCTCTCCGCCACTGCCATCGCCGCCGCCACCCCCTCCGCCACCGCTGCCGCCTCCGCCACCGCCTTCGCCAGCCTCTCCGCCACTGCCATCGCCGCCACCGCTGCCGCCTCCGCCTCCACCTTGCCTCGCAAACGTCTTCGCCCCCCGCCAACGCCACCCCCGCTGCCATAGCGGCCTGCTGCCGCCTTCGCCCCCGCCGCCCACTCGCGGCGCGGAAGAGCCCCTTTAATCTGGGCAGAAGTTAAAAGCAGAGTGGAAGAGGAGCGACTGGAAAATTGTGCTCGAGCGAAGAAAGTGGGGCGCGTCTCCCAGCGGTTCCCAGGCACGAAGCGGCGTTTTGTGCCCCCCCCCGCCCACGCCTCTCCGCGGGCGAGCGAGATCGGCGCTCCGGAAAACCTCCTCCGCGTTTCTCCGCCTTAACTCATGGCTGCCTCTGCACCGCTGCACTTCACGACTCCTCACCCTCAAGACCTCAAAAGTTGTTCTCGCAATTGCTGTAAAGGTTAGCGGAATCGAACATCATCACAATGGTCCCCTGGTTGCAGTCTTGATTTTTTCAGAGCACAAAGTTCTTCCTCGGTAAGCTAGGTAATCAAATTCATTTACTCATGACTCGTTGCTAGGTTGATATTTAAAGTATATTGTGACAGAGTTCCTTACTTGTTGTTTTTTACGTACGGTGTTACAAAAATAACAGACTCCGTCGATTATTTGCTGCTGATCGGTTTTTGACGGTTGCCCCTATCCCGACGGCCGCGACGCGCGGATCCAGGGGCGAGGGCGGCCTAGAAAGTGGGGCTGCGAGGGGCGTGGGCGTGGGCGAGGGCGATGACCCGCCACGTTCCGGTGAGCGGGTATTGGCCGGAGATCTCCCGTGTTGTGATCATCGTGGAGATTTCGACGGCGATACTGGCGCGCTCATGCAAAACAGATTACCCCTCGCTTGGCACGACGCGCGGCAGCGAACAAGTCAACGGGAAGGAAAAGTCGTCTTTAAACTTTAATATTGAAAAGTAATCGTCTTTAATTATAAAAGGTTACTACCTTTTCCAGTTCAAATAATACAATAAATGTAGGAGATTTTTAAATCTACGTTTACTAATATGCATGTTCTCTACATTGATCTTCTCTGAGAAACGCCTCGCTGAAAGACTTGCAAAATATGAAGAGCCACCGTAGCAATTCACTCAAAAAGAAATGTTCTGCCTTGTGAGGTGAAGGATTTGGCTATGTCGACTCTCACAGCGCTTTTGAGACATCTGACTGGCAAGTTGCCTTCAATAGTTTTTGAGGAAAAATGCGACATTCATTTGACGTGAACGTCGGTGAAGAATTTCACATATATTCTCTCCATAGACTCAAAATGATCCTATTTTTAAAAACTTTCTATGAGAAGCAAGAAATTGAATTGTGAAAGGACGTATTACGTTACGTAGCTGTTTGCAACGATTGAATGCAATCTAAGTTTATCCAAAATATTGGGTTTTAATTTACTTTTATGTATTTATATCTATCTTTATTCTTAATTTTTATGGATGGGTGTGCATCTCAGTTAGTGTCGAGTGTCAAGTCCCAGTTAGTAAATATTTAATGAATTGTTGTTTTTTAGCAGCATTTTAGAGTATTTTATTTGTCCTTTAGCAATAAGCGTGCTACGTTTTGGAAAACCATTTCGTGTACTTTTGTGCAGCAGTATTTTTGCTGCTGTGGACTAGTAGGAATTTAATGCTACAAAGAAAGGATATGCAAGTCATTAAATCCATTTAAAGATCTTTCTTGCGAAATTACATCCCATATTAGAGACAAATAAGTATATAAAGCAGTTTTATTTTTATTTTTTTACTCTCACTTTCTGAAAGAAATCGGATACCCGTGAAATGTAGTGCTTGTTTAAATTGCCTATTTAGGAAATAAGAATTGTAACGATGGAAAGTGTGGTTAAGACGAGGGAAAGTTAAGAAGCCGCAAAGTATAGAGACGGTGTCTTTTTTGTCAACCGACCATTCTGTAGTCCTGTTAACTTCTATTTGCACTCCCCTCGCTTTCCGAGCTGTTACATGTCCGCCTCTGAAGATGGTTAAAAACCAGGAGAATGGAAGAAGTGGCGACAGTTAGTACCTTCGGAAGATTTAAGCTTTGCTGGACGCTTGCCTTGATTTCGTGTGCTGCATTGTGTGCGTGTGTTTATGGTGTGTGATGTGCTCGGAAAGCCCTCACCTACGTCGTGTAGCCATTCACCAATAACCGCAGCCCCCGAACGTGTGGTGCCGATGGGAGCCGACTGGAAGTGCGCGACCTCGGACGGGGCCTGCTGCGCTTTTTGCCGCTGCGAGTCTGCGCTTTTGCGGGGATCGCGGGCAGGAAGCTGACAATGTAGACAGCGCCGACAGTGTGGAGGACATGAAAACTTGTTCAGACTCGGTTGTAATAGCCGACGGACACCGCGGCCAGCTGCAAACGGTGCCAAATTAGACGCGTTGGTTTTTTTTTTCGCGACTGCACGAAGGAAGGATCGTTTTTACAGTTGATTTCGCTGGTTTTCTCGCGCTGCGATATCTTCTGAATTCAATCGACGGATTATGTTGATGATAGAGAAAGCACAATAGCTATTTTAAGAAGGGGAGTGATAGAGACTAGGCAAATCTGCTTGAGTATAGCATAATACTTAGACATCATAGTCTGGTTTTTGAAAGAATATGATTTGTCTTCTTGAACAATTTACGCCTTTTGCTGACACGGATATCTCGTGTGGATGTCAGCGCTTGGATAATATAGACAGTTAGTCGTGGACATAAGAATGAATAATCATGATTAATAAAAAAAGAAAGAAAGAAAGCGAATATGCGTAGCAATTCAACACCTACAATTCAGAATCGAACAATTTTTTAAATTGTACACTCATTTTTTAATTTTGAAATTTTCACTTCGTGTGAATATTATCCAACCTGTTAGTGTGGAAAGGAAGGTAATGTTTTCCCGGTGTAATTTTTATTAGTCTACAGCTCAAAACACATGAAGTGTGAGGTGTAGTGGAGTCGGTCTTCATCTCGCATAGTACACTTTTTATATTTTGATAGACCACGTATCCAATCTGGAGTACACTGCGCACTTTATTACTTGACCGATTAATTAGTTTATGAAATGTTAATGTGATTTCAACGGTTTATTACTTTATGGAGTGCTTTCCTTGCTAATTTTCCTCCTTTAGTGCGTGCGTTTGCCCCCGCGTTGCGCTCGTCGCCTGCAGGGGCGCTGCTTGAGCCGGAGCCCGCGGGAGAGGCAGGTTGCGTCGGCAGCCGCCGCCCGACCCGACCCGACCAGTCGCGCGCGCGTTGTCCGTCGCGGGTTCCGGCCTCGTTGTGGACGCCGCCGCTCGCCTCGCCTTGCCGTTACCCATCGCCTCCGGGAGCCTCGTCACGGCTTGGAATGGATGCGACGCGTCCTGCTGCTGCCGTGTATCATAGGTCTCTTAAGACCCGAAAAATCGATGAGAAATGAGCCGGAAGTGCCGAGCGCCACTCGCCTTTCGCCGCGGTGGCGTTCCGCCGCTGGGTAGCGGTTCATTCCATCTTGAATCTCGTTCTTCTTCTTCATTCGAAGTGGCATAGGTGTCTCAGGGCATGGATTGATGTCACTGCTGTGCCTGTGATCGGGAGGTCCTGGGGTCCGGGTTCCGATGGCGGCAGAATTTTCGACACGAGCTGCGCAGCTAAGTCGCTGTCTGGAGGAGAATTCTAGCGGCCGGCTGCTCTGATTAGTAGTTCCCGTAGTTTCCTTAATCACCACCACGCGAATGCCGGAGCAGTTCCCTAACAAACGGGCTTCGGACCGCGTGCGGTCTTTCCTTTGCATTCCTATCCTACCACTTATTAACATTTACACTACCACACTGACCGGGAGACCGGTCGGGAGCTTAGAGCTTGTCTCGACTGGGGCGGTGCCCTGCCGGTAAGAGATGCCTGGTTGGGGAAAACCCGACAAGCCGATGGGTAGATACCGGATCGTACCATCGAGTGCAGGAAGATAACCGCCACTTCACGAGGAAAACACATGCACTACACTTACGGGACTAATGACCTTAGCAGTTAATGCACTTGTAATCACTAACCAATCATTCAATCGATTAATGAGCGCATTTCCCTGAGTTGTGGGTGTGTAAGTCCCGGCAGATCCGTGTTGGATTTATGGTGGAGAAAGCGGTTCGTGGTAGGGTTTCTTTGGGTTCTCCTTGTTTCCCATGCCTCTTTTTCCACCATCGTCATTCAAATCATTTGATCATCAGTAAGAAGAAGCCAAAGTACGATTTTCATTTGATGGGTGCCAACACTACCGTTGAAGGTTACCGAATGCCATTAGAGCGGCGAATAGAATCGACTGTATCGCGCTGAGTGGCGTAGAAGAGCTGCCAATGCGCATGCGCGAACGAGGCTGCACGCACCTTGCAGCGGTCTGTGCTTAACGGACGCTTCAAAACCCCCGCCGCCGCCGGCACTCGAACCTCGGCCTCCGGTCTGCGCAGCTTCCGGTGCGGTCTCGGCGGGTGAGAGAACTTGCGCATCATTTCTCCTTTCACGTGGCCTCAGCGGCGGTAGCGTTCGGGGCGATTGCCGTCCATTTCCGCCTCATCCGGCGGTTGCTCTGGAGGAGCCCATTTCCTTCGAACGCAGCTGAGTTATCTCAGGGCC
Organism: Teleogryllus occipitalis; assembly: GCA_011170035.1. NCBI lineage: Eukaryota > Metazoa > Arthropoda > Insecta > Orthoptera > Gryllidae > Teleogryllus > Teleogryllus occipitalis. Next base: position 53,900 of record BLKR01009693.1, read on the forward strand.
GGCATTGCCATGGTCTCCGCAGCGTCTGTCCGGGAGGTCCTAGAATTTGAGTCGCCTGGCGGCTGATTTTAGCTAGTCTTGACACTTTGTCCTATCTTCTTCTCTTACACGCACACTTATTTAGATGCACGTCACTCGGGAGCTAAGAGCGTGCCCTGGATAGGGCGGTGCCCCGCTTGGGAGATACCATGAGGAGGAAACCCTCCGCAGATCTGCGGTAGGTCGGCGTCGGATTTCACCATCCAGCGGAGGAGAGACATCAACACCTTTCGAACTCTCCAAGTCTCAAAGATGGTTATATCTATTTATATACTATTGAGAAAACGGTAATTAAATAATTCAAGATACGATTGCGCTGGTAGCAAAATCGCTTCAATACACTTTTTTATATGATTATAAAATTTCCACAGCCGTAATCCGACACGTTTGTCATGTCGCTAAACGTGTCAATCTCCAATTCCTTCTAATGCCTGGAGCTGTCATTGTTTCGCGCCCCTTGTGCTGAAACGGGGCGACGGCGCAGCGGGCGCCGCGGATGATCTCCGGAAGCGGGATTTCCGAGGGGGCGGGGCGGGGCGGGGCGGGGCGGGGGCGGCGGCGACCTCCATTGTGAGCGGGGTGGGGTGGGGGTGCAAGGGTGTCGGGGGCAGAGGAACTCCCACGCTCTGCTCTCGGCGGCGCCGGAAGAGAAATTGGACCGGCGCTGCGAGGGCGGCCGCGGCGAGGGCGGGGAGGGGGGCGGAGGGGAGGCGGGGCGCCGGACGCAGCCTCCGTTCGGGGGTGGAGCCACAGTGTGTTGGGTCGTTTTCGCGGGCGGAGAATTTATGAACGCATTCGTGCTTCTCGACTCGTCTGGCTAACAACCGGTGCGTTTCTGTATGCGTTAAAGTATCGATGGGTGATTGTCCTCTCCTAGAGACTTTGATATCCCCTGCTGGAGAAACATTATATTATCCTTATTAGGGGTACAATTAATCCACAGTAAGTGTCTCTATTATGATTTCCACACTTTAAAATATTCAAATGAAATACTTGAGTGTTCTGAGGATTCATTCAGTCTGTATTGTGCAAGTGCAGATGGTCGCCTCTCATTAATTCTTCGATTAGCCCCCTCTTGCAGCTTTCGGAGAAAATGGCCAATTCACATACGGCGATGGGGACGACCCACGGCGCAGCAGACAGGTCTGCCCTTAAAAAAGTAGGACGGGAGTTCACATCGCAGCCAATCCATGTGAAGTTTGTGGTGGACAGAGTGAGTGCGAACGGTTTTACCTGGGGATTTTCCCGTTTCCTCCATCTTTCATTCCATTGTCCATCATAGCGTGTCTTCCGAATGAACTATTCAGAAAATCATTCATCCTTACCAGACGTAGTCATAAGGCTTAGGCTCTGGCATCAAATTAAAAACGAATCGAATGAGGTGGTAAACATCGTTTCGATCTTTTCTTCATTCCGAACTACAACAACGGAACTTACTTTCTATGTTGTAATCATTCTCTAGTTATAAGTTTCATGCTCTAGATTCCGGAAACGAATCTGACATTCCAGAAAGGAATCTTTCCTACTCAGGAAAAATTATTGAAAACTAAAATATTTTCAGGTATGTTTTTAACCTGACATTGAACACACTAGAAATTTTTAATAGAAAATGAAATCAGTAATTTACAAGAGAATTTTCTTCTGTTTCACTTAAATGAATTTTTCCCTCTACTTACACGTTGCACAGTCATTTGCAAAGAAACATTATAACTAAAAGGTATTTTCTGTATTTAAAAATATACGAGTAGTACTTGAAGTATTGAAATATGGAATTCACACTTCAGAAATTTCTCCGTTTCTCATTCACAAGTACTATTCTTAAATGTTGAAACAAGTGACTTTTGGCCCTCAGTTTCAATTGAAAAGCAGCTTCCCCAAGCAGACGCCGCTTTCGAAGCCCCGGAAGTTGGTTCGATTCAATAACGAAAGCGCTGCTCGCCCTCAACCATGAAGCTTTGTTCAATAGGTGTCGGGCACCGCCCCGCCCCACCTCCCGCTCATCCCCGCCCCGCCCCCTACCTGGCCCCGCCTCGCTCTGCTTCGACCCGATCCGCCCGCTCCGCTCTGCGCCGCCTCTCCCCCAGGCCCGCCCCGCCCCCGCCCCCGCCCCCGCCCCGCCCGTAGCCTCGCCTCTCGTGCCCAGCTCCGCCCCGCCCCAGCCGCCCGCTGACGCGTCCCCGCGGAGCGGTTGTGGCCGAGCTGCTCCACTGCGCCCCGCCGCAGCCCTCTGCCCTCCCGCACACCTTCGCCAGCAGGGGAACGAACTCCGCCCTCCAAACGCCACTTGCACAGATGCTCCTCGCGAAGAAAATAGGAAATGAGATGGACAACGATCATTGAGGGCCTTCCGTCCACAAACTTCTCAGTTTCAGCTATTTTCTTCGTATTTTTTCCCTCTCCGACTTCTTTGCCTTTGTTTCAATTTGTCTTCCATAACGTTGTTTCTGTGCTGTGGTTCCAAAATGGTGATATTGAAAAAGATGTAATGAAAGGGAAACACGATTCGCGATTTTCGCGTCCGCGTGAGGTCGAGGAATGTGTCTTCAGAATCGTCACGCGAAATCGTTCTGCAGGTTTAGAGCGCTCGTATCGACTCGCAATCAAAGGCGCCCTTCAAGTGCGATTTTCATCGGCATTTCAAAACGCGCCCATCGTCCCGTTTAGCACGACAAACGATCTGTTGAGGAAAATAACCCGGTTGCGCGACGCCGCTTCTCCGCTGCTCCTTTGTTTTCCGCGTGCCTCTCTGCTCGCCTGTTTGCGCCGACGAAAGGCGCCTCCGCCGATTTGGCGAAGAGAAGGAATCCTCCGTGACGGAACAAGGGCTTCCGTGATCGCGCTGCGAGTCTGTGAAGCCGCCGCCTGCGCGAAGGAGGTGAGCCGGCTCTCGGCTCGCTTTCGCCCCAAACTGTCGGATCTTGTGCCTTCCCGGGCCCGACTCCTTCGCCGCTACATGCAAGTCATTTAGTGTTATCGCGGTAGTTAGATGGGTACGATGTGTGGTATTGGTGATGACAAATGAGCACAGCACCTGTTCTTCCAAATTAGGGAGCTTTTGCGCGGCGTTGCTTACAGCAATCGCCCGTAATCTCCATCTTCTGCGCACGTGCAGATACACAAAAGTGATGCGAGACACAAAAGGACAGAGGTTGGATACCACGGTCGATTATTGTATACCTTCATCGAGCAAAATCTCCCTGTTATCAAACCTTAAGTATCGGATGTGTCCTAAATTGATCCTTATCGATAAGGATTTTAAACAAGAGCAATATGTGTTATTTTTGATTTTAATATTCGAACACTTCTTTAGATATTTTACTCATTTCATTACGTATGCTGTATTTCTATTCCCGTCATTGCTACAAAGAAACCATACGAAGTGCCAGAATTTGAAAGGAAGAAGGAATTGAAATGTTCACAAAATGACAACCGATTTATTAAATAAAGCGGTTTTGATATCGTCACTCTAATAACGTCGACTCAGTAGATTAGGCACAAGAACTAAAATGATCGGAAACAAAAGCCTCGATCTCGTGAATACCGAATGTGACGATGTAAGTGTATTAAAAGATTCTGTACAGCGCTTCTTTTGTGTTCCCGGATCCGAGGCTCCTTGGCTGCGCGTAGAGCGCTTTCTTGACAGATCTGCAGGTCGCGGGAGCGCGTTGGCGTGCGCGTGCGCGTGCGCGGTGTTTGGGGCCGACCGCTGAAGCGCCGCTATCGCCCGCGGAGGATCTGCGCTCGCAGCAGGCGCCGCCGGCGGGAGGGCTCTCATGGGGGTTGCACACGGCGCCCCCACCCCCAGCACTTGAAACGAGTTGAGATTTCCAAGGATTCTTTTAATGGTTTTCTGCGAGACTGATGGAAAGAGTAAATTAATAAACGTAAACTTCGCAAAATTGGATTTCTTTCGGAATTTGAATTATATTTCAGAACAAGTCGCTTTAATAATAAACTGGCATCTTAACCATTTCAATTTTTTGGAAATGTCTGAATGTTGATTAGAAGATGAAGGGAATTTATTATTTTGGTGGATTTTACACTTTACCTCACTCCTAAACGTTTATAATTTTTTATGTATAATTATTACGATTTACATCATGGTTTTCCATTGCCTTCTACATCTTAATCATAATCTGGACCCATGTTTTACACGGCGTGCCAACCCAGTCTTTCGTGTCGTCCAGAGCGACTTTTGCCATAATTGCGTGGCTTCACAGGCACACTACAATGATTTCAAATACAATCCTTGGCGGCGATATTCATAAGATATGACCTTAACTTTATTCTTCACTAGTGGTCGTTTTAGTGTTCGCGCCCTGGATTCGGTGAAGTCGGATCCATTTGATTATTAAATGTCGACTGTGTGAATACAGAGTCGAACAACAGATGTGGGTCAGCGCCCTTCGAATGATTGTCAAAAGACCTGAGAGTTCACCGTGAAAATGTGACACGTCATAGTAGAAAATTGACAAACTTTTTCCGCGTAGAAAAGGTTCAAAGACGCTCAAATGTACGTTGATTGTCCGAAATCTGAAAATAACTATATTAAAAATGTACGTGGGAGTCAAGTCTTTTCCAATATCCATTGCATCCGATCTTAAGAGGAGGCGCGGCTTTTCAATTTGACCTCTTTCGCGAAGGCGTGTTTGAGGCAATCTGCGAATTTTGAGAATCAGAGAACGATATTTTTAATGAAGTCGTTTTATAAATTACCATTTATACGTTTTATAAATACCATTAAATACCATAAATTACGTTTTATAAATAAACCATTAAAGAACAAGTGCTTATTAACAGGCTTATAAAACCTATCCGAATGAATCCGCTACGGAATTTTAGTGCACCGTCGCAGGGACACTTCGTATAGACTTATCTTTTTTTCTTTATTCGAACAAAAAGTGAATGTAAAAATGTACTTAAAGTAAATTTGAATGACAATAATTTCGACCCACCCCAACCCCAAATTCGGAACCCTGGGGTACGCCACCCGTAAATCAGGGCCTTGTTGCCTGCCGATACAATCTTCCGCCACGACGCCCGAGGTGCGTTTCTTATCCCCACCCCGGCGGCGCTTTTTTCCGGCGCGTGATCAAATGGCTCACTTCCTGCGTGCGATCGCATCGCTCAAACTCCGCTGCTGTTATTCACTTGGCCGCTCGGCCGGGCGCTCGCGCCGGGAAACATAAAGCGTTTCGGTGGCTCCGCCCCCTCCCCGGCCGCAGCGACGTGCCACGGGACTCTTCGTCTTCGCGTTGCCTTCGGCTCGTGCGTTGTGTGCAGGGTCCCTCAACGTGGAACAGTGCGACCCAGTTGCGCCTTGTTTGCATGTCGGGTGCGGTAATGCATTGGCGAAGTGACGATGGAGAGCGCCGATGACTGAGGGATCGCGAGATCGATTGATTCATTGATTAATGGTTCCGGGCGCCTCGACTGATAAGGTCATTTGTTCCGTAAGTGTAGAACATCTTTTATCGGGGGTGATGGCTGTGACCTTCCCCTCGGATGGCAAGATCCGGCTCCGTTGTAACGTCGGCTTGCGGGACTCTCCTCAACCAGATATCTCCCACCAGCGGGACACTTCCCCACTCGGGACAAGCTCTCAGCTCCCGACTGGTCTCCCGAATTTGTGGTAGTGAAGTGCATGGAAATGTAAGCAAGACGTGAAGACAGGACTAGGGAGAGGCGGTTCTTGGCCCGTTTTTTAGGGTATTCTTCTGGGATTCGTCTGGTGGTGATCGGGAGTTTTCCGTGGTTTCCCCAATCAGAGCAGCCGGTCCCTAGGATCCTCTTCCAGAGAGTGCCTGAAACCGACGTAGCTAGTGTCGAAAATCCTGTCAGCGTCGGGAACAGAAACTCTGTGACTTCCCGGTCAGAGCCACTGCAGCGACATCGATTCATGCCCTGAGCCACTTAAGCCAATCGCGCGGGTTCGATCCTGCTACCTCTCACCTAAGCAGCTTCCAGACATTTGCTTGATGTTTTAAAAACATTGAGTTTATGGCACCTTTCGTGATTGAGTTCTTGGATAGACAGGAGTGAACAATATTTGATTGCTTGCTTTTTCCTGCTGTCTGTCTACTTCTCTAACATTTCGCTCGTTTTTGTGTGTCAGAACCAATTTGTGATCTGCTGGTGCGTGACATTTCCTCAAGTCATTTACTTCGGTCTTGCTTCTCTGAACAAATATGTTTACGCTCACAAGATACCGTGTACTGTACAAATAACACATTTTAGATTCTTCCAATTTTAATGTACATCCAGAGTGATTGGTAATAATTTATATAGTCAATGAGTTGTCTTTTTGCGATGTAGTGGTAAAGCCGGTCTGTCTAAAATGACAGCAGTCGATTGCGTACTTGGGCACCGAAGATGTTTGTTGTGAACAGTTATTGCATTGCGGGAGGTGTACGTTAGGTACATAGTAGAGGCCGAGTTGAAGGAACTCTGGGAACACGCGGGTCAAGGATCGCCGATGTGTCATTATCCGCCCCCCCCACCCGGGGCGTCCCCCGAGGACGGTCATTTGGCGGAGGCGCCGACCGTGGACAACGCCGTCCCCTCCCCTTCCTCTCTGTTTCTGGGCGAATTCCTCGCGTATTTATCGCCCTCGATCGGCGGCGGCGGACAGCGGTGCCGACGTCGTTGCGATGTTCGATTGAATGCGACGACAGCAGATTAAGACCATCCGGTTGCTTTTATTACCTGCCCTTACGAAGCAGGAAGTGAGTGTTTGAGAGAGGGAGTTTTGAGAAATGAAGAAGGAATATTCACTTCGAGGTCTTTTTATTTGTAATTATTGGTACATTTCCTAACATGATCTCGGAGTGCTTAAAAATAATAATCCATTCTGATAAATCGAAGAAACTGGGCTCCGTGATATAGTTACACTTAGACACACTTATGTTGACGTTTCAATCTTTCGCTAAAAATACAACCAACCTATTATTTGTAAGTCTTGTTTACAAAATTGGGGACGGTTTATTATGTAGTACATGCAGAGGTACAAATGTGATGTGCGTCACGACTTAAAGCAGAGGCTTAATAAGGAGCTTCTGCTATCAAAGCAATAATTCAAAGGCTTTGACTCCAGAAAAAAGGAACAGAGTTTGACTTTTAAATATCGAACGTTTTTTTAAGAATTCCTGGATACACAACCATTAATCATATCCAAATTGCTCTTGGCTTGAGGTTTGAAGAAGGGATTCTTCGGAGACATCTTCCAAAATGGCGAGGGCGAGGGCTGAGGGCTGAGGGTGCGGGAGGGCGAGGGCGCGTGGTGGCCCGCGCGCAGGCAACGGGGCCGCGGGCGGCGAGGCGCGCTGGCGGAGGCGGAGGCGGAGGGGGAGGGGGGAGCCCAGTTGCTCGGCGGCGTGTGGCAGCGGCCGTATAAAGACGGCGCCGCTCCGCCGGGCTCCAGGTTCCCTCCAGCGCCTCCAGCCGCCTCCAGCCGCCCCGATGCCGTACTATGTGTCGCTGTACTGGTGCGTGTGCGCTCGCCTCCTTGGGCCCTGCAAGTCTTTTGTTGCGTTTGTGGACGCCGGAAACGGCATCACCCGCGTGAATTGCCGATGAATTATCGTTGGGAAGGTGTATTGGAATGCGTGGAAAGGAGTAAAAGGTTGTGGGCTAAAAGTGCCAGTGGATAATATATTAGCATGAATTCTGTCGCAAGGAAACTTTAGAATGATTTGCACGAATCGCAGCAGGATGCAAGACTCGTTACCACTCGTGAACTTCTGTATTTCCGCTGCGTCGCCCTGGGTACTTGTGCGACGCCCTGGTGGATGTGTGTCCGTGTGTAGGTTGATGTGTATTATTTTCCTTTTGTGCTCGGCTTCTGTGTTGTCCGGATCAAATCACAGGGGCTGATCTGTTAGAAATGTGAATTGTCCACATTAAAAGCGAGGGCGAATTGTGGGCAAAGAACGTTGATGGCTAATGTTATAGATTTCGTGAAATAACTGCAAGAGTAACATGATATTTCGCATATTGTGACATTAAGACGCAAAGTGTATAACAGTTAAACTATTGAATAGGACCGGCCTCAACGTGGACATTCAAAGTGAATGAGTGAAGTAAGTAAAAGTGGCACTTCCACTCTTCACGCGCGAAATAGTTCAGCATGAGCGGTGGAAGAGTTCGCCGATATTTTGTGACGTGCGTATACAATGGCATAGCGTCGCCGCCTGTGATGGGCTCCGTGCCTTGCGGGGCGCCTGGCCGCGCCTCAGCGGCGCCTTTGCCAAGTGCGTTGGCGCCGCCGCCGCCGCCGGTGCGTGGGAGAGCCTTCAGCTGCGCGAGTGCGTGCGAGGCGTGAAGTCGGCCCCGTGGCGCAGACGGTTGCGGCAACCATCGTCTGCGCCGAGGAGGCTCCGGCTCGGGTCCTGCTTAGACAGCGTTGTATTTGTGATTGTTCCTCCTCCCCTCGCCGTCGTCTTATCGCCTTATAATTCATAATTCAAGGCTTAAATACCTTGCCTTACGAAGGGATACAGCCGAAAAGCTGATCCCCATAATGACGCACGTTAATCTCTCTCCAGCATTGGATATGGCTAGGCCTCGGAAGAGAACGTGTAGCTTGGTCAGAAATGACCGATACGATGATGATAATAATAATAATAATAATAATAATAATAATAATAATAATAATAATAATAATAATAATAATAATAATGTCTTTATTTGTGGCTAGGCGCAGTCCTTTAGGCCTGCTTTTACACCCGCCATTAAAAAATTTTTACATTACTGAAATTACAATTGAGACGTTCGGTCGCAATCAATGATTACCTACATTTCCCGTTTCATGGGAAAGTTCTGTGAAATATCTACTTGAAATAAGCTACACATATCGTATGAGTGAATTTTCATTCATGTTTGTTGTCTTCGTGAAACACCTTGTGATATAGTCATCTCTCTCGTTCGTAAGAAAAATCATAATTAGTCAATAATCTTAATTTCACAACTATCCAGAATTCTTCAGTGCCACCCGAATGCCTCAATTGTGAACAGTCGCCCAAATAGGGGGCAGAAGCGGAGCTCCGAAGCAGCCAGCGACCGCTCTGCTGCCGCCCAGCGCCGAGGAGGTGATGTTCGCTTCCGTTGATGCGCCCAAAAGACAGACGCGCGGGGGGCAGGGCGAGCTCCGAGCGCTTGCGCAAGCAACACTTCCTCGTTGCTCGCACCCGTCGTGAGGCACCGCCTGTCGCGCGCGACTTCCAATTGCACGATGGCCACTTGTTTTTCGACATATTCTCTGGCGCCAACTCTCAGGGAAAATGTGCATAATTAGAGGTTTCCGAGTAATCTTTGATTTGGGCAAGAAATATATTGTCAGATTATATGGCTATTAGTTGTCAGCATGTAGGTGATTTGGTTCTTGAAGGATGGAATGCACATTATGGCATATTCTCTCTCGCCTTCCTCCTCAGCATCATAGTCGCTCAACATAATCCATTCCGACTGCACATCACACTCAGCAGTTCGAATAGTTGTCGACATGATGTGGTGTTTGCAATGACAGTAGTCTAGGAAGTGCTGCGCCTGACAAGACAGAATTTCCTTGCGGGGCAACAAAGCAAACGGAAATTCAACACTCTTGATGTATTCCTTTCCGTACGTCTCACGAAAAGCTTATAATAACCGTTTTCTCACTAAGGGATGTGAAACACGTGGAAATAATCCTGCGGCGCGCCTGGGTCCAGTGCCCTGCAGCCTCGGCCGTCGCCCAGCGCCCGCGAAGCATCTGCCAAGAGCTCGCACGGGCGTCGAACCCGCGACCACAAGGAGCGGCGCGGAGAGGGATCCTCCTCCTCGTCCTTGAAAGTGGAACACAATCTCCGATCTCGCGAGCGCCTCCCTCCTTCACTTTCTGCGAGGGCTGAGAGCCGATGGAGCTGCGCGCACGAACAGCTCGCTCTCAGGCGCTTGGAAAGTGCCGCTCGTGAACGCGCGCGGACCTTTCAAAAGGTTAACGGAGAGTTTGTTGCAAACTGGAACATTATTGGCTGCCTTCGTTGGAATAATTGTATCCGGGACCTCGATTACTGTAATTCCTTGATGTATCTCGAAGGTTTTTCATTTCTTCCGAATTCATCGTAGAAGTGTTTTCTTTAATATAAAGGGAAACATATTAAAATGTAAGTTGTTAATTATTTTCACTTATCATGACTTTAATTTCGGACTTCACATGTACAGTGAGGTAAAGATAATTTAAAGAGTTCGAGGAGTTCGAGATGTCGAGGAGTTCGAGGAATTCGAGATGTCGACGCATTCAATATGTCGACGCATTCGAATAATGGATTTTTTGGATTATTTAAACGTGAACATAGATTGATGCTGTGCTCCATTTTGCGAACAGTGGTAAATTGAGAAGTGTGGGGCGCCGGCCTGTCGAGGAGTTCGAGGAATTCGAGATGTCGACGCATTCAATATGTCGACGCATTCGAATAATGGATTTTTTGGATTATTTAAACGTGAACATAGATTGATGCTGTGCTCCATTTTGCGAACAGTGGTAAATTGAGAAGTGTGGGGCGCCGGCCTCACCCCTCCGCTTCGCCCGCCCGACTGCGTGGGAGTGTGTTGCTTCCCCCCCCCGCTTGTCGTTTGTTTGTGTCTGAGTGGTGTGCATTGGATGGTTTTAGCAAGTGCGTCCCCGTTTCCCCGACCAGCTTCTCGGCCTCTGCGCGGCCCAAGCGCCGCGACGCTATGCGACGCCATTCAGATGCCCTCGCAGCCCGCGCCCGGGGCGGCGCCTTCTTCCCCCGACTCATCAGCCCTCCGTTTCCTTTTCTTTTGTACCTTTCACGGGAAGCATTTTGAAGAGTAAAAAGCACGTGAAACATGAAATTAACCCAGACTTTTATTTACTCCCGCAACATGAGAATAGTAAAAACCCACTGTGTAAGTTCGTGTGAAGAGTAATTCTTTTAAATGTTTATTAAAACTTCTGCATAAAATATTAAGACTAAAAAGATATCGTGTTGGGGGTGACGAAGTGTAACCGCGACGTCTGAATCGAGGCATCGCTTCGGAAATTTGTTTTTCTTGAGGGAGCACGTGCGGTCGGCGCGAAGCCGTCGCGGGGCAGGTGGGAATGTTAAACGAACGGCTCAGGTAATTAAGCGAAAGTTGAGGAGGGAGCTCGGTGCATTGAAAGGGGCAAAGAACTCTCATGTAATGCAGACTAAAAAAGGGGAGGAACCCGTGTTATTAACATACCTTATTGGCTTCCGGGAGTTCGAACATGCAAACCACGGAGACGAGTTTTCTGCACGCGTCGCGAGCGCTAACGACGACGCGTGGAAGGAAACAATTTAATTGTTCTTTGCATTTAGAAGCGTCGTTAAATGCCGAAACGGGCGAATACACCCTTTTAAAAGGGCAGTCTCTTAATGTAAATTTCCTTCACATCTTGGTGAAAAGAATCACGTCGTTTTGTCATTCTGAGCTTGTGTATTGTCGACCTTCAGTCATAGCGGAAGATTAATAATCAGAAAAGTAGGTTTACATAGGGTTGCTCCTTCATGTTCCTTAACGTAGTGTTTGTACGATTGAGGCGACAAAGAAGTAAACAAAAATGCAAGATTTATACTCCCATACATCACTGGACTAGGTTTTTTTGTTTTAAAGAATGCAAACACGTTGTGCTCTTACTGTGACACTGCCGAAGATGTGGTAGCAACCCACGAGTCATTGCTGAGCTTTAATTTCTCGCAACTGAATTTAATCTGCCGGCTTTAATCTTACATTCCGAATTCCGAGCAGTGAGCCTACAAGAGGCTCTTGTTTGTTTCGTACGGTTTAACGCACGAGCCAAGCGCTGCCAACACAAGCAGCGATCGGGGTGACCCAACTTTTGGCGAGGTTCCGCTGCTGGCGCGCGGAGCGTTTCGAGAAGCTGGCCAGGGGCGCCCCCTGCCCCCTGCCCCCCGCCCCCGCCCCCGCCCCCTCTGTGCGCTGGACTGACGTGGGCGGCGGTGGTTGTCGCAGCCGCCACTCGCACACCACCGAGACGTCGAGCTCGTGGAAGGAGGGGCCCGACCTGCCGGCGCGGGGCTCCGACGCCTTCTCCTCCCACTTCAAGAGGTGCTGCACCGCCCCTCGCCCACGTCCACGCCCGGCGGGGCGGCGCGCGCCCGGCTCACTCGCCCCCCTCCCGCCCCCACCCACCCACTCGCCGCTCCTCGCTCGCGGACGTCGGGTGTCTTCCGTGGCCTTCTTCAGGGCTGAAACGCTTGGGTTTACAAGCCCTGAGTAGTCGGTCGTCGTTGGCCGGGTTTCAACGCTGGCGAAGGCCACGAAACGACCGAAAACACCCCAGCGACTCCGCTTGCTCAAGCCTCCCACTTCATTCAGTGCTCTGGTGGTCGCCTCGCGATATTTACTTATTTATTTATTTATTTAACGCCACATAGCAAAATAATTCGTATGTGACGTATTCCGTACAAAGTAAAGTTGAAAAGCTAATCATCAAAATCCTTGCTGGCAACAAAATCCTACCAACATTTTATTTGTTTAATAACGTAATTTTGAATATGTGAATGGTATAATAGATGGGTGTATTTTTTTGACAAGTTCGTGGAATGTAATGGCCTCTTGGTTCAAAGCCTCCTTCTTTCTCTGTCTGATTCCTTCTTCCCTGGAGCCGGGCCCGTCGCCCCTGTGGCTGCACTAACTGTAACACCTACTGGCTGCGCTCAGTAACTTCTAACTGGTTTGTGCTCTCACTTACTTTGCTTCTTCACTTTTGTATAAAGAAACTTTCTGAGGCTGTCAAGAAGGTAGAGTAACTACTAATTATTCACACATTTGCTAAGCATGCAGCCCATGTTACAGAACGTACCAAGACAGAACTTGGGTTCTAATGGTTAAAGAAACTGTATTGACGTTTGTTTAATGCGAGTATATCTTAATGTGTATTATGCATGATTGTTAGTGGTTATAACATGCGCTGTATTCTTGCTTATACACGATATTTAGTAACTTTGTAAAATCTATTATTAAGTTCAGTATACTTTATCAATATAAGTATTTTTTGATCACCAAATATTGCACATTTAAACCTTAACTGAAAAGTGGTGGTAGTACAGGGAGGGTGGGTCGATAAAAAGAAATTAGTGAATTGCTCCCGTCAGAACAATAAAAACAACAAAAGTTGTTAGCGCTTTTCATTTTCTTTGCATAGCACTGCTTACTGAATTAATATTTTCAGTTTCTTAAATTAAATTATCTATTCATTATCTTAATGTATGAAGTTGCCGTTTATGGCTACATTCAGATTAATTTTTTATGTACTTTCGATGAGGATAGTACTTGAAATAATTTTCTTTCGTTGAGTTCATTCTGGCATCTTCTGCTAGCCCCGACCTTTGCAACCCGCCACCACTTTGAGGTTCATCTGCAGGTTTCCAATCGCATTCCAAACAATTTCTTGCGTGCGTGGACAATGGGTGGAACTTGTTTGGAAAGTGTGTCCGCTCGGCCCGGCCGCCACCCGCCTCCTGGCACCCGACCCCCGCCAGGGTCAGATGCGACGGTCGCCGTGGGCGGGCGGGCGGGCGATGTGTGTCCGGCGGTGCGCCACTTGCCTCCTTCGCAGCCAGAGGTCGCCCCCGGAGGGTGGCTGTGTAGTGCAGAGGAAGTGCTGCAGAGGCCATAAAGCGAAAAAACCAAAGGAGGTCCTTCGGCCACGGCCATCTTTTTCATGCAAACACCCGGTCGGGTCTTTCAACAAAACGTACATCATTTCCCACTTTCATTGAAAATTAGAATACTTTTATGGCCGAAAACTTATTTTAACTGTTTTATCCATTACAACAGTGTAAACCGTTTATTCTTGTTTTATCGCGCGTTTGTTTTCTAGAGAAATAAAAAAGTTCAATCTACAACTACGTTTATTTGACTCACAAAGGTTGACCTACAATGAAGTGAGTCGATTTATTTCCGTTTCCTTAAGAACGGTGTTAATGCAATGCTGAAAGATTGGTTCCGTTTTAGCACGCATTTATATGTATATGTAGCATTTCAACTCTTTCGTTTTAGATAGTTGTAATGGATAAAATAATGTATAGCATTTTACGATTTATAGATTTTATTCAACAAAATGAGCTCCTTAACCTCTCCTTGGGCTCAATGATTTCATTTGTGAATAATATCTTACCTTTCTTTCTTGTACCATCTTTTCCTTCAAAATATCAAAAAAATCTTTTTTACTTCAAAGGTGTGGGGATTTTTTCTTCCTAATTCTGTAGAATTCGTGTAATTTCTTGTAAACTTTTTAAATTTAAAAAGAGGCTATGGTTTAAATTATGGTAAAAATTAAGAGTTCGTCTGAAATGAAAAGCTCGGGGCAGTGACGAGTGACGGGAGCCGCAGCAAGGCCGGTCTCGTGAGTGCCCCGAGCTGTTCATGAAGGCGCAGTGGACGGTGCGTGAGCGAGGCCTTGCTTTGCAGCACGTCGTCCACCACGTCGTCCACCAACGACGGCGCGCGCGGCGGCGAGGTGCGCACGTGGCTGGACGGGCTCAACTCGCCGCTCATCCAGGACGAGGGCAGCAACAAGATGCTCAAGCTGCGCTTCGACGTCAGCCAGTACCAGCCCGAGGAGATCGTCGTCAAGACCGTCGACAACAAGCTGCTGGTGAGGAAGCACTAGCACTTTTAGTACGAGCTTCTCAGCTGGAGGAGAATTCTAGAGGCCGGCTGCTCTGATCGGTAGTTCTGCGTGGATCCTCTGACACGGGAGATGGCGGTCTTCCTCCCCGCTAGAACATCGATCGAACCCTTGGTTTTCGGGAGTTTTCCCCGTCCACGTTTCTCTCCCATTAGAGCACCGCCTCAGCCGAGACAACCAACACTCCCCACTGGGGTTGCATATTATTGGGAGGGAGGGCGTGTAAGAAGAGATGAGGGCCAAGGTTTAGGAGGGAAGATCGTGATTAGTCCGTTATTAGGGTAGTGATCCGGCATTCGCCTGGAGTGGATTGGAGAAATCATAAAAAGTAACCGATCACAGCAGCCAACCACAGCAATCCTTCAGGTGGTGATTGAATTTGACCTAGCTATTTACCTCGCATCGAAAATCTTCTACCGCCAAACCCTTTAAGGACCTCCCTGGCAGTGAAGCCGGAGAGGCAGCGCCATTGCTGGCACACAGCCGGTGCGGGGTACTAGAGGGAATATGTCTTCGGGGCTCATCCAGGTGACGGCAGTAGTAGTAGGCTGCGGAGGGAAAAGTTTCCGCAGTCGCGGCTTTAAGGAGACCCGCCGCATTTTGAAGAAGGCGTATTAAGTGAGTGATAAAGACCGGCAGTTTATGTAGGCAGACTCTCCGTCGTGGTGCTGTTTGCGGCAGTCGGGCTGCGCTCGCCTCGCCACTAGCTTCCGTCCCGTTGCGAGCAACCCCGTTGAAACGGTCCGGTCCGGCGCGGCGGCTGCAGACGGAGGCTGGTGCGGGGCCGATCTGCGAGTGTCGGCGACAACAGAGGCCGAGAATGCGGAAACGGACGGGCGGACGAGCGCCGCGTTTTTAGCGCCCCGCAGCTGCCTCCGACTGCAGCGCCGCTTTTTGTGCGCAGCTGCGCGCTATCGGACAATACCGCGACTGCTCCGCGCTCTGCCGGCCCCTGAATGCGCAAATGGAGGTGTTAGGACTGCGTGTCTCTGAGAAAGTGCGGCTGGACGTGAGGGATACAACAATGGCAATAACAGAACACTGTTGTGTCACGTTTAGTCCAAATTAGGGGATATTACTTTTCATTTTCTTTCTTTCTTCCTTCCTGTCTAGCTTTCTTTCTCTACTTTACTCTCTCTCTCCCTCTCCCTCTCTCTCTCCTCCAACTATCGCCTTTTCTACCAATACTTCCTTTATTTCACCGCTTTCTAAACTGAATCCTTGTGCATTGTGATTAATGGTTGGCTTCAGCCAGAACATGGGTTTAGTGTTCTGTCGAACGATGTTCAATTCTCTTCAGACCTGAAGAATGATGCAACGATCACGTTTTTCTCTCCTTTAACGTGACTCGTGTTCGGATGCAGTAATCTTCCGCCGCTTGCTCACGTTTTCCTAATTAACGCCCGTAATGTGTGTTATACAAGAGGGAGGGAGGGATTATTTTATGCTTCACTGAATGGAAAAACAAAGCCCCTTGCAGCAGGCCATGTGGAAGCGAATTCTCGCTTTTTGAACCGGAAGCACGTGTTGGCAGAGAAAGAAACTGTGACTGAATTGTGTTGCAATCGTTATCAGATCTTAAGGCTCTCTTTAAAATGCCATCATTCATCTAGAATACCACAATTATCTGTGATAACAATTACGTTATTTCTTAGAGGCTTACAACGGTTAACCGACTGAATATTATTTGTGAGCCATTTAAATAACTTGGTGTTGAATAATCTGAAGAACCTAAAGGAACTTACGAATTCCATATTTCTTTCTCCCTTGTTACTATACAAAATGAAACTGTGATTACTTTAACAACTCTATTCAATGAAACCAATAACAACTTTTTCATTTATAGCAGCAAAGTATTGCAGCGAAGTCGCCGAAAATATTTGTTAAAAAAAATACAGACTCTGACATTGAATACCTACCGAGTAAGAAATATGAAACTTGACTCATAATATAACGTTGTTTCTGAATGCCTAATTTCAACCCCATAACTTTTAACATTTCTTCGTACATTAAGTTTAAAGTTGATATTTGTTGCTAAATTTTGGTGCAATTTATCCACTAAAAATTAATGTATGAAAAACTAATTCTATTAGTTTTATTAAATAGAGCAAAAACAGTTGCAAAAGTAAGCTCGGTTTCATTTGTAAGGCAATTACGGAGATGGAAATATACGGCGCTGGACAGGTCTAACAAACCGCTGTATCTAAAAAAAACCATTTCACATATAAAGCTACAAAATCACAAAAGTTCTTTTGCGATATGCGGGACTTAGGATACAAAATTATTTCGTCAAATCCAAAATTGTCTTGGAATGACATGTTTTGTATCTCCAGAACAACTCGTTACTTGTTAACACAACTCTTTCACTTGCACTTATTCAAAAAATTCACTGACACATATTCACTTTAAGTCAAAGAACCTAGGGTTTTCAACAATGTGCATGTAAAAGGGAAAAAACTCGATAAGCAAAAAAGCAAAACAGAAAACGCAGCAACATATTTCTTTTTATAAATAATTTAGACTAACATCAGGTCTATTTCTTTCTTCTCTCCATTTGCGATTCAAGAGAAAATATTCATTCACAAAATGCAGATGAAGGTCTGAGCGTCGGTTTTTTTTTTTTTTTCTCGCTAGTCAGAGACACTATAATCATGCGAGTGCCAGCGTTCAGAAACAGGATCTTCATGTTTTCTATTCTAAATTTAAAAATAAACGATACAACACAGCTTATGTTAGACGTGTGATAAAGTAAATGACAATAAATGTTTAAAAAAATACTAAAAGGAGGACATTTAAAATCCAAAGAAGGACGAGAGAACAATTGACATCAATGGAGGACGGTCCTCCCAAAGGAAGGGCGGTTGGCAACCCTAGAAAACTGTGTGTGGAAATTTCTTGAAGAAAAAAATATTAATTTTCATTTAAAAGTAAAATAAAAAAGAATCAGGTGTTGCAGAGTTCATGTAATCATCCGTTATTTTCAATGACGTCTCAAGATAATCCCGACCACATTTGGTGTCACACTGCACTTTTACGTGCAGGAAGGTCTCGCAATAAAGAATAAAAAGAAAAACCGTGACCGAAAGGTTTTGCATACGCCATTGCGGTCTGCTCTAAATCCATATTAGTCCCTAGTACATACTATATTCGTCTCCTGACTGCAGAGTCTTCCTATTTCAAGGGTTTTCCCCGTCAGTCACCGAATGGGTATCTTTGCCGCTGCCTCGATGCGGTAGACAGATCCCCTGGAGCGGTGCCAGAAGGCGGACCCGTGTGAAATTGGGCTCCAAAAAACTGAAAATTTCAAATTCATGTGCATTCATTTGGCCACTTTTGCCCAACCTTTAGAAAATGTTTCCCAGATTCTGTCCATAAAGTAGAATAAAAAGAGATTTTTCGGGCCAACTTCACACACATGTTACCTAAAATGTTAAAAATACCGAAATTTCATGTGGGCTTTTGTTTGTCCGTTGTTTGATCACCATTAATTAGTAAGTAGATTATTTCTCCTCGTTTTCCCTGTCAGATAATGGCGAGAAACGTATTCCACTGAACTCAAAAACGGTGGCGGTTGATTTAAAATCGGCACTCAAGTTTTTGTATTATTCTACATTGAGGCAATTGCCAGAAATAGAATTCATAAAAAGCCAACTAGGTTTCGAAAATACGATGACACAGCACTCTTCACACAGACATCCCAGCCCTTTTCAACAAATACTATTGTGAGAACCCATGTTACAATTGTTCATTTTATATCCTTAGTTGTTATTGCTGCCCAAAGAAATTGAAGAATGAAAATGTATTATGTAAAATCGTTTGTTCATCGTTTGACCACATTTGCCAATCCTTTAGAAAATGCTTACCAGCTAGGTTAAAAAATTGACAAAAGCCACTTTTCTCGCCATTTTTAAAAATCAATACAGCATGCGAACCCCATACACGAGCCTCTTGATTTGACAAAATTTGGATAAGAAAAATATTTATTTTATAAAAAAACTGATTCTATAAGAATATTTTCATTAAAAATTATGGAGGCATTTTAAAAAATATCCGTTTGAACGTTTCTGAGCGCAATTTTGATCTCATTTTCACTTGAGTTTTCATTTTGAGTTTTTCGAGAAACTTCGTAAGAATTATTTGAAGCACTTGTACTCATAAATCTCATAAATGCAATTATATATATATATATATATATATATATATATATATGTCCGTGATGTAAATATTAACGATGTATTTAAAAAATATATTAAATTGAATTTATCGTTTAATGTCATCTGACAAAGTGTTGTAAAATTAATAATATATATTATTAATATATTAAATTAATATATTAAATATATTATATAGTAATATATTAAATTATATTTGTGAAATAATTGATAAATCAAAAGAATACTTCAAATTCATATATTGTGAGAAATTTAGCATCACAACGCATGTTGCTTCTTGCTCCCTTCTCAACAAATAATTTCAAACAGTTTTTGTTTTGCTTCAATATCTTCTGACGTTTCAATTCTTTTATTATTAGGTCATGCTTAAGTAATAAGACAGAAATTGGTTTCATTTTTGTGTCTAACGTAAAATGGCATATTTACAAGATTAAGTTACCAACATATTTCCCCTACCAACTCTTTCCTTTATCATGTTTTATACACATAATACCTACCATCTATCACAATTACGTTTTTGTATTGCATTGTATTGCATTTTTGTTTTGCATTTTTGTATTGCATTTTGTATTGCTTTTCTCGCGCCTTTTTTTCGGTGTCACGCGATCAAAAGTCAAAGCACAAGATGTCTTGACGCGCTCACTTTGCGCTCTCGGCTTTCAAGAGAAGTCATGACTTTTAGAAGTCGTGACATAAGTCGCAGCTTATTGTCATCGTGAAAACAGCGATTAATGGCGAAGTATTTCTAGCCTCAAACTTTTAAGGCGCAGTGACACTTCGGGGCCCGCCATTAACATAAACATCCTTGAGTCGGCCGACGCGTCATTGTATTCCAAAGTAGTTTTGTTGTGGAACCCTCTGAACTTGACAATGAGGCTTGGCCGCGCGTGGCGACGCAGGTGCCGAAGCCCTGGCCTATAAAACAGCCTTGAGCTTGACCAGTGCACGCTTTCCTTTTACGCCCAAATACTTTTTTAGTCAATTAAAAGTCGCCATTCTCATCTAAACTCCGAAACAGAATGCCTTCGTTTCTGCTATTCGTTCTCCGCTTTGTATCAATTTCCCAACATCGAAGTTGTCTAGTCATCACAAGGGATAAGACCCGAAAAATCTAGCGACCATACACCGCACCTGCAGCCTCACTAAAGCATCGTGGTTGCGCCCCTGAAAGAGCCCCTGACTAGAGGGGTACGTGACGTCCTCAATTATCAGGATATGTCCTGATTTGGTTTCAAAAGTCCTCATTTTTCCATATGTATACTGTTTTATTGAATTTTAATATTTTTAATGTAAAATTTACAAAAAATAAAATTGCGTTAGAGGAAAAAGAAACATTATAGGGTGAAACTTAATGTTGATAACTATAAAAACAATAAGTATGACTTATTCTTATATTTATACGGGGAATGTTGAAACAGAGATAGGAAGAATCCTTAATTTTTAAAGTTGCCATAGTCATAAAATTTACCGTCAAATGGAGTATTATAGTAGCGCGAGTTTGAAATCTCACTTTTCGCGGGCTTCCCCCACCGCTGCTACACAGGCAGATTAATTGGCCTACTGGACACGCGCGATTCGTTGCCCTCCCCCAGCAAGGCGGACATTTAGTCATCACTGTCAGTGCAGCCTTCGCTGACCCTTTCGTCATTGTCGTCCTCACAGGAATTGTCCCGTAAAGAAACAATAATTTTGTCCACTTTTTCGTATATTTCGCTTCGCTTTTCTTCACGTGTTCACAACACTTCCTACATCGATATAGGCAATATTCAGAAAATAATATTCGGCATACATTTTTTTAACTCGCAGAGTGGTACCGATGCCTTGTTTAGCTACACGATTGTTAATCTAACCCCAAACTAATTCGATGGAATTGAGAATGTGATGGTAAGAAGGGAGCTTAATGTTCAGACCACTTTACCTGCGAATGGTGGTCTTAGAAACAAATAAGCAGAATATTACGCCTGTGAACTTCACGTGGAATTAGGCCTACAATAAGAGACATCACACTGCTCAGCACTGAAAAGACGGAAGGGATAGGACTGAGGACCTGGGGCGATGCTTTCTATACATGTTTCTTTGACTGAACCTTAATATATTAGCTTTTGTGCAGAGTCAGCTTTTGTGCGTAGATAGTTGAAATTGTTTTGATTTGGGTGGGTGACACTTGTACTGCGCGTTGAGTCAGGCACATCAGCCTGCCTGTGCGTTCAGACCCCCTCCCCTCACCGGTCTCACCGGTTCGTGCGCAGTGCGAGTGAGAGAGAGAGACGTTCAGGGGAAGCAGCGGTTGATGGTGGGAGTCACCCCTCCTCGCGCATGCGCACTCGAAGGGAGAATGCAAACTTGTTCTACTGTAACATATACGTTGATCTCTCTTGGGTAGTAATATAAGAATGGATGTCATTATTTCCAGCCTTTTTGTGTAATGTGATTTTTTGACCCTACGATCCCGATGTTTTTAAACCAGGTCTCTGGTTGCCTGACGAGCGTTGCTGTGTGTTTTGCGCAGGTGCACGCGAAGCACGAGGAGAAGACGGAGAGCAAGTCCGTGTACCGGGAGTACAACCGGGAGTTCATGCTGCCCAAGGGCACCAACCCCGAGAGCATCAAGTCGTCGCTGAGCAAGGACGGCGTGCTGACGGTGGAGGCGCCCCTGCCGGCCATCGAGGGCGAGAAGCTCATCCCCATCGCGCAGCAGTAGAGCGCGCGCGCGTCGCTCGCAGCGACCACGATTCCCGAACACAAAATGGACGCGCGCAAATAGCAAATGGCGAGTGGAGAATGACCGAGGCCGCTCCATGTCTATCTATACAGCCTATTTAATTCTAATATGTTATTTATTGAATATTATTGAAGAATTTTAACGACTTTAAAAATAAAATTGTATTTAATTCCAATCAAAGTGTATTCGTTTTTTTAATGGGAAGAAGTTCCCTAATACACCATGGAGACGAACTGCGTGGAATTTGATATCATTGTAATGCCTCTGTTTTATGTACGAGATTGGGACTGTCTTAGAGCCCATTGGAGACTACGAATTGTTTAAGTAAAGGCTTAACAGCAAATGTAGTTAATGGCTTAATAATGGGTACTAGGGTATTACTTTGGCAGCTACAGCGTTCATATTATTTACATGAAAAGAAAAAAAGCAGTGCTACCATCATTTACTTTTAATATTCCAAGATTGTACTTACCGTTTTAATTATCTTCTCGCTAAATCGAACAGGTATTCAGCAAATTTAATTAAAATGGCAATAAAATCAAAAAATTAGTTATTTATTGACTTTGCACTAAACGTTCGGGAATCGTGTCGTTTGTGAAACAGCCGTCATTATTTGGCATTCAATGCGACACCTAGCATAAATTCTACCAAGAAGCATGAAAAGCGACGGCTAACTGCAATTCCTGTTTTCCTCTCACACACTCGGAAAGCAAGCGTTGCCATGAGGATGCAAATCACCCTTAAAAAGATGGTTGATTTTTGCCAACACTCGCGTCAATTTCGGGCACAAAACATGAATTGACACTGCTGAATACTCCTTCGCCTCACGACGATTCAGCACAGTTTGATGCAACGCCGTTGAATAGACCATCTCACGCTATTTTTTACACCGAGCTTTTTAATCTAGTTTTGAGATACAGAAAATATTTTTATGTGTACTTTGCAGATAGCAAATGCATAGTTCTTGAGAATTTCTCACACAGTGAATCTATAGGACGTTTTAATTACAAAATCAGAGGTTAAAATGTAAGTTAGGCTTTCATAATCAAATAAATGAGAAAATCATTTTTTCTGTGTTTTCAATCCAATAAACGAGAAATAAATACACTTGTGTATGTTTTCATGTGAAATCTTCAGAGCAAGTTTAAAGTCGTGCTGATGAGATAGTATATATTGTAAAAATATTTCGTGACTTGACTTTCATAACGCAACTGATAGGCGCTCGCAGATGGTTTAATTCCTACTGTCAACTCTAATGTAGTTTGGATTGTACCAGCTGCACGCGACTTGAGTTGTCGCTGCTGCAGTGTTTGCCATGTTACATGTCACAACACTGTCTTCTGTTCGTTGTGTGTTAAAAATTTGAGTTATTGTATAAATAATTCTTTTTACAAAAAATGTTAGCACTAAAATAAAGTGTTGAATAAAGTGGTTACAGCTGTTTTATTTCATTTTTGGTTACCCCTTCACAAAAAATGTAATATTTTCCTAAAATTCTCTCCATATTTGTGACATATGCTTCAATTACTAATATTATTATGAAATCGTATTCTATTGTAGGTGAGTCGAAGAAGTACTAAGTTGTTTGTTTTGCTTCTTTGAATTCAAAAACAGTGCCGTTAAAGTGGAGGTACCCCCCTATCATTCCACTCTAGTTTTGAAGTGTTAAGGGTCTCTACTCGCAGGCAGCAACAATGCTGAAATGGCAATGACTGCTAAATGGACTGCAGGCCCCTTTAATTATTTCAGTCCACATTTTATTGGGTAGAGTGAAATTTAGTTTTGCCATCAAACCAAAAATTTCTAAAGCAATTTGAATTTCAATATTTTCTTTAAGAGACACTAGAAGATTAACTGAATAAATATATCAGCAAAATGGGTGTCGATTTGAGCGTTTAATAAAAGCAACACCTATGACATTGCAACACCCTTTCCACCCCATCAGCGTCGCTTCAGAAAGATTGACTTGGACACTGGGCAAATCTAGTGATGACCACTCAAAAATGCCATGTCTCGCTCCTTCTATTACAATTCCGTAGTTAATTGTTGTTTAGTTTTCTCAAAATTCAAGTAAGAAATTGAAATTTAGCACCTAATGTATCACCATAACATTGATAATAAATGCAAAATTTCAATCTTCTAGCTCTTACCATTACTGTGAAAATTAAGTGTTAATTTTATGATTTTTACAAACGATCCCAAAATAGTTTATTTTCAGTCAGTGTGTACAGAAAAGTACTTGCTTTATGGCCCGTTACTTGGTATTTTTGTCAAGTGATTTCCAAACCCAAGTGGCAGTGGTCCTCAGGGCAAAAACATCTACTTAATGCCCTAGATAATAAATATTTTCAATTCCACCATTATAAACAGCATTTTCTGTTGCAAGAAATCGCTCTTAAAATGGCCATTTTTTCACATCAGATGTTTTGGTCACGAATAATTGCATAATGACCCACATCATAGATCCTGTCCATCCTCCCCACCCATCTTCCCTGCAAGACATCACAATACCATTATCTATGATGCAAAATGAAAAACTGCTTTTGAAATTTGTTTCCAAAATTAAGTTTGATTATTATATAAACTTATAATTCTGTTCAACAAAAAATAGTGTATGCAACTCGTTTTTAATGTTGCTTTATTGCATTTGTACAAAATTCAAAATATATGAAATCAACATCTTTATATTTATAGTATTTTGGAGTCGCGCATAAAAGCAAGGTAGGTAGAAAGCAAGAAAGAGTTGAGGTATCCTTGCAAAAAAAACAGTTGAAGGTTCATATGGAAAGTGACAGATCAAAGACAACCATCGAAGCCAGTGTTATATATAGGCCATCACTTTCCGAGTTCAGTGAGAGCATGTGTGTATGACTGATTGTTTAATCTTGCATTATTTATGTGTGTGGTCTGTTTTAGTCTTTTGCAAATGCATTGAAGAAACCACCAAAGTTGCCTTGCTGTGTATTTTTTAAGAGAAGAGCAAGAATGTGTGCACTAACTTTTCAGAAGTGCAGTAGTTCAAAGCAATAGCAACTATAAAAGTTTGAAAAGTAAGTAAGTGCAAAAGTTAAGTTATTGTAATTCTCTTTAATTATTGAAATTATTTTAATTGTCGTGGGATGTAGTTCTTAAAGGACATATATAAAAGGGTGGGGGGAGGGAAATTGTTTCATGTATTTCATATTTAGAGGTATATGGATACAAAATTTAAGAAGAGCTCATCTTACCAAATGCAATCATTTATTTGTTTGAAATAAATGAGCAATAATACCATATAATTAGGGTCATCAAAAAAAATCATAAATTCATTGTCAGAAATATCAATTTCAGTTCTCACTCATTTCACAAAGAAAACATTATTTAAAATATGTTTTTTTGTTCTTCACAAGCAATATAAAAAATATATTGTTAATTATATTAATTGTATTATTAATTTTATTAATTATAGAACTTGTTGGAAAAACTGATAATGCCATTCAAATTGAAGACAGGATTTATTGGAGATGTAATAATCACACTATGAAGTGCAGGAAATATTCCTAGTTGGAATATCCTTTTTTTTACCAAAATTTAAACATCTTTCAGATATTCAAAAGAGAGTACAATAAAACTTCTGTAAAGTGAAACAAATATGTTTCTGTCCAATATGAAACAAATGTGATCCTGTCAAATGTTTTGCTTTATTTCTATAATATGGAATTTTGACTAATGAAAAAAAATTTATTGAGATTCCACTTTGAGCAGCAAGTTTTACTGTACCACAAATGAACCATTCATTGAAATATTAAATTTTGTTCTAATTAGAATTTTAAATAAAGTGGGTTCTAATTAGAATTTTAAATAAACTCTTATCATAACATTTCTACTATCATATTTTTGAATTTCCAATTGAAATTGTGTCATCTAAGTTGCTAAATATAGCAAATATGAATATAAAATATTTAAATATACTTACATCAATAACTTATTCAAAATATTTTTATATAATATGCATAGGCATCTGTTCAGTGGCCATGGAAATAAAACATTTGATTTCCAAGAGTATGATCTGTCCTTGATTTTCCCACCTTTTTCAAGCTGACAATTACAGGAATTAATACATGACATTTGGGAAAGAGGGTCACCAAACCATCTACTGTATGTAGTTGAACATCAAATTGTATTTATTAATTGTATCATTAAAGTTATTAAATTCTCCTTGTATTATTTTTCATTTATTTACTAGTAAAAATGTAATTTGTAAATAAAAAAGTTTAATGGAAGTTGTGGCTCTAAGGAGGACAGAGGGGTCCAAAAATGTAGTTGAATCCCTCTTGTTTTAGAATTTGTATGCCTATGATTATTAGAAAGACATATTCTAGATTTCATTAACAAGAAGATTGAAAATACATTATCATCCATATAGTTTATAAAATATTTTATGCAAATAAATATTTGAAGAAAATTGAGTATTACCACATCATACTGCCTGCATTGGTATATTCAGAATCAGTTTGTGTTGCAGCCTCTTCATTTATATTTAGTCTACTTTGAGGATTTAGATTCCTTCCTGAATTTGCCTTGAAAGGAATGTACCTCACTGATGACATACTCTTTTCATATAAGCACTTTCTTTTATTGTTTGTATTTATATCTGGAAGATTGGTATCAAGATTGCACGTAAGTGTGTAAGTTCCACTTTTTCCAAAAGCACTTTTACTAATCATTCCTGACACAGGTTCTGGATAAGAACTTCTTTCACTTGCGTGATATGATGCGACACGTATGGGAAGGGTGTACTGTTTTTTCTTGAAGGTAATGTCCTGCTTTTCTGGTAGCCAAACTCTGTGGTCAATATCTCTCTTGGAACCACTCGTTCTACTACTGAGAGTTCCTCTTGTGTCCATACGGCCGCATTCGCACCCTCAAAGTGTCCGCAAATCTAGTCGTGGCTCTCGAACACATGCTAAGATGGCACTAAGCAGTGCTGACAGTTCCACCAAAACTAAGGTGAGACTCATGGCAAGAAATATTGCAATATGTTGGCGAAACCATTCTTGAAGCTTCTCTAAACAACCCTAAAAAATATAGTATGATACTTTTAAAGAATTAAAAGATATATTCATCAGGAGTAAGTTAAAAAAACATCAGAGCAAATCTTGGAGTTAACAGTGTCAAAAGTTTGTACTTTCACCACAATAATATGAACACTGATTATTTCAAAGTAGAAAAATTCAGGCATTTCTTTAGTGCTCTCTAATTGTATTAATTTCTCAGAATTGTAATAGACAATCTGTAATTAAAGATATATTTCACATTTTTATATATTTTATACATTTAATTTTCTATACAACAGTAGATGAACGTATGAATACATTCTTCTCACTGAAAAGGATGAATTATTGTTACCTAATTGTTAGACTTACATCAGTGTAACGCCCTTTAATAAACAAATCTTCCTGTGGAGCTTGACACAATGTTATATTAGTAGGTTGAGGGTCAAGAAAAGCCCGAGGATTATCTATGGTTTTATTGGTAAGGCAGCACGACAAAGGCACTTGCAAATCTCTCTGGCCAAGTTCCTTGAGATGCCACCAGGAAGTGCTATAATCTTGTGCATTGTTTATTCCACAACATTCCATCTAAAACAATTTCAAACACACTACTGTTACATACCATGAAGTCAACATATCATGTGCAAATACTCTAATCATAATATAAAAGAAGCAGATCATTATAAACATGTATAAAATTTATGTTTATAATGATCACATAGAGAGAGAAAAAATAATCATGAGGTTTATCATATTGTTGAAGGAAGAACAGGATGGAAGAATTACAGTTAATTTTTTATTTCAAGGATTTTGTAAATATTGAATAAACAAGGTTTTAAAGGAAGTGTACAGTAAAGTGAATACCTTTGTTTGAGTCAAATCAAATGCTGCTGTCACTTGTTCCTGGCCAGGTACTCCATAACTGTGCTGAAGGACTTCCAGCAGCTGTGAAGATGACATTCCAATACCAAGATATTGCGGACACACAGCTACCAGAGCACCTAAAGTGCTTTCTCCCAATAGCAAAACTACCAATAAGAAAAGATACTGGAAGAGAAATTGTATAACATTATTTCACAAAATGCATGATGCATGGTACATGGTACACAACATACTTGGTACATGATCAATTATCAGGAAAGAATTAAGGATCTCACTTCCAGGAAAGAAAAATTGTCTAGTGAGTTTTAGTACAAAAAATAATTAAATCATCATGTATGGCTAATATTAAAAATAAGTTAAATTGCCGTTCTATTTATGCAAATTAAATATCTCAATTTTAATTTTTTTATTTAATATTAGCCCATATTTTACTCCATATTTTGAACATTTTGTTAACCCACATAAACCCTAACCCTGTCATTAAATATTAATAATTGCCCTAGTAATAAGTATCATATTTTCAGCAAATGCCGATGACTACGATTATAAAATTCAACTGAGTAATCATTTCATCAGATGCCAATATCAATAGCACCACAAAAACTTCACTTACAATTCATGTACAATACTTTACAACACAATTGCCATTTAACAAAGCCTAACTCATGGTAAAACATCACAAAACTTAAATTGCAACTAATGAAAAGACAAATATATAATTACATCCTAAACCCTCATGAATTGTGTTGAGATGTTGTAAAGTTGTAAAGCATTGTTAAAAAGTGCAAGTATTGTACATGAAGTTTTAGTATACCGGTATTTAAAATAAGCATATTTTTCTTCAAATTTAAACTTACCAAACCAAAAAGACAAACACTACGACCACATGAAGCCCAACAGCCCAATATTCCAATTGCACAACAAAGTAAACCTGTGGACATCATTCCAAGAGAGAGGTAATAGAACATGGGGTGAGGAAGAGGGTGGTTGGGGCCTGCTAATCTTGAAAGTAGCACTCGATGCTCATCTGTTAATAGTAAACCACCAAAGCACACCAGAGCAACACCACACCCCTGAAAAACATAAAACTTCTATTTTAGAGTGACATTTTCTGGAAGTGAAGAAGTTATGATGTAAATAGATTAATATAGATTACACCAGGAGATAGAGGATAATCATGTAATTGTCTAAGAAACAGACATGATCTATTAAATAAACGAACTAAAAGACCATAATAATTTCATTAGATTGACAGTTAGTAAAAGAGAATTATTCTGAAATTTTTAAAATTCTTTGAGTTTTTAATGATATTAATGCTCCCAATGGCAGGGTTGAATCTAGTTTTACTTAAAGTGTTAAAAAAGTAAATATATTATATTTTTGAGACAGAGATATTTCATTTTTGCTTTCATGGAAAATTTTTTTTAGCCTCGCCATTACTGGTAATAAATAAAAAATATGAATTAATGTAGACGAAATTGTACCACTTTATATTTTAAAATAATTTTATTTTAACATTGCCAATGTTTCAAAACAAAAAGAGCAATTTATAAAATAATTTAGTTGTTTTAAACATGATTTTGTAGGGTGCTGAAAGTCAGATACATTTGAAACAATGATTTTTAAATTAATTATTAACATTTATTTATCACCATACCTTTCTATTTTTGCTTCAGCTGGAATTAGTATTCAATGGCTTTAGTAAGAAGATAATATGAACATTCTAACTTTATTTACTTCTACTACATTATATTTGAAAAGAATTGGAGAAAATTCGATTTAAAATTAATCATTTCCTCTTGCCATTGAGAACCATTCCCATCAGAAGCAGAATGTAGTACAAGAACATGTATGTTAATAATCAATTTTAAAAATATTTTTCAAACTTAACTCTTATTCAACATTGTAATAAGCATTTTAAAATAACTGAATCAATAAATTGATAATTATACATTAAAATAAATTTATCTATTCTCAAATTTGTTGAATACTAAAACATTTGTGTCAATAAAACTTACCAAAAACACAAAATTGCAACATACTAAAATTACTTTACTGATGTTCACTTCAGGAAATTTCATGTTAACAAGTAAAAAAAAATACTATTTACAATTTGGTGTTAACATTCCACAAAACACAACACAGAAATTTACTCTGCAAAGTCAATCACATGCTGACTGAGAGCAACAAAAGTTGACATGTTGGCCAGGCAGCTTGCCTGGCAGCGCTTGGGCAGGGTGTTGGTGGGTGTTGGCTGGAGGAAGCATGCTCCAGTACTCTGGGTTCCACTCTCTCCACTTCCCCCTCCAAAAGCCAATTGGGCTCCACCCTTCACACAATAGTCAACGGTGCTGGTTGGTTACTACAGGAACACAGGTCTGCACCTCATTTCACAGTTACCTCATGCCACAGTAGCATGCTCTCACTCCAGAAGAAACTATTCAAAATGAACCTCTTGTTATAAACTAATCAAAATGAACTTAAAGCTTTGCATTAAAGTTTTTAAAAATGTTTAAAAAACAATTGTTTCAATTTTTTACAAAGATTCATTATCTCACATGATAAAATATGGCCAATCACAGTAGATAATGACAAAACAAGAGGTATCCTCTATAGCAGGCGATTTTTGACTGTTTGAACAGCCATGTGATTTTCAAAATGATCTCCAACTAAAATCACAAACAGTACTGAGTGTTTGTTATCTTAAGCGGCTCCCCAACCGTGTTCCTTCCCGTGTGCAGCGTCTTCGTTGCTTTCAAAACCTGGCGCCTTTCTTCAGCGGTTCACATTGGCTTCTTGAGCCGAAGGGCGACTCTGGTCCGCGAGTGAGAAGTGGCCAATGGGAAGATAAAGAACTACTTCAACAAAGCAGAAGTCATGATGTAACATGGCATAGACGTTATCATCGGAATCATCCCAGAATCTACGGAAAATCATTTTCAAAAGAACTGAAAATACGATACTATATACATCCCTATACGTTCGTAAAAGGTCACTGAGAGAACACATCAAATAGTCTAAAACATTAGTACCATTACGTGTGTATTTCCCATAGTTTCATGCAATCGCATTTTGAAAACTGCGCAAAATTTTCAGTCATCGACAGAATTTCATTTATGATTTGTTTCAGATTATCGCAATACTTTGCAGCCGAATGGGAAACATCTCTCTACAAAATGTATTTTTTCAATTTGTTGCTCACTAATTACTTTCGGAGGGGGTTGATATCTCCCTTACCACAGAGCCCAGATATGGGAATA
This sequence comes from Teleogryllus occipitalis, assembly GCA_011170035.1. Lineage (NCBI taxonomy): Eukaryota > Metazoa > Arthropoda > Insecta > Orthoptera > Gryllidae > Teleogryllus > Teleogryllus occipitalis. Next base: position 84,685 of record BLKR01009693.1, read on the forward strand.
TCGCTAACTGGCAAAAGTCGGAATGAACTCGGAAGTTTTTTTAATTTCCTTAAAGCAATTGCTATTACAATGGTTTAATTTGTTATGTTTACTTTTAGTATTTGTACGTATTTTAATTTTTGAGTGTAATAATTAAATAGTTAATTCGATTAAATTATTAATCGAATTATTTAAAACAAATTGCAAGTTTGTAATTCTTACTTTCTTACAAAGTTTTAAAATGGTTGCAGATCTCCGTTCTACACATTGAGATCACGCAGAGCTTATTCCCGCGTCGACAGCGTTTCACTGATTTTCGCCGAAAATAATACCAATTTCACAATTTTCATTTACTTCAGGGATTCCCAACCATTTTCTTACATAAACCACAAAAAAGTGCTTCATCGACCCTCCCCTTGATATATTTCTTTAATATGCAGTATAAGAAATAATCATAACAAAAATAATTGTATTTCACGCCTTGAAATAGACACCTTTCAAAAGGCCATAGCTTCGTGAATTTTTATCCACGATTTTAATAACGATTTTTCACTGTTAGACTGCACTGAACATACTTATGGAGATATCAGACATGTTTGGAAATGACTAGACTTTAAAGTAAACTATATGGGTTGAAGCCTACGGGTTAGTTTCTCGTAAAGAGAAAGTGTTTTCCTCTTTGTTCTGGTGCTTCCGACAGTTCGCGCCTGTCGACCTGCCCCGCGCTCGTCAAAACAATCCAAGGCACCCTCATTTATCCATTTTGAATAACCACCCTCCTCATTTTGAATTTTCTTCTAATTTTCAAAACCTCAGTTCATAACATTTATTAACAACATTTCCCTGTGCTTGCAACACGTCCCGGAAAAGTAGCAGCCCAGGGCGCCGAGAGCGCGACGGCTGACTGCGCAGCGCGAGGCGCCGCTAGCAATCAATCTTACTCGTATGAATCGTGTTCAATGTTTAAATGATGATGATGATGACAATAATAATGATAATGATAATAATAATAATAATAATAATAATAATAATAATAATAATAATAATAATAATAATAATAATAATAATAATAATAATAATATTTATTGAGTCACAGATACAATTTCAATCGTGTATGACGAGTCAGATGTGGCAGAGTGAAGTTACATTTACTGTCCAGAAATCAAAACAAGGGGGACCATTTTAGCATTTGCTCAAAGGATCAAGGGAAACTGGACAAAAAACCCTGATCAAGTTGGTCATTGATCTTACAATACTCAATAATAATAATAATAATAATAATAATAATAATAATAATAATAATAATAATAATAATAATAATAATAATAATAATAATAATAATAATAATAATAATAATAATAATAATAATAATAATAATAATAAAATCAACAATTTTAATAATACTTTTAACAATATTATTGTTAACAATCCCTACTGCACCTAGCGAATTCAGAGTGAAGGAAATAGAATTTTGGTCTGGCATTCTCCTTCTTCATCAGTCAAACTACAATTTAACACAGGCTGAACGGGATATGCCAGTTCTTGTTTCTGTGCTTCAGCTCGAAGTGTTTTTTCAAACATACAAATGGGCTTAATTATGGCCAGTGACGAACGAAAGACGTTTTCAACAGAAACGTATCCACAGAGCAGCGTTACTAACCACCCACATATTTTGTTCATTTATTTAATAGATTTTATTACTGTATAAAATTATTAGTACAGTTTAACTAATGAAGTAGAGACGGCTGCGGATTGATAGAAAAGGGGGAGGATTAATGAAAACAAAAATATAGATTTTTAAATCTCTCTTTTATTCAAAATTTCGTTCTTAGTGAATACATCTCGCACACTGAGATTTTGTAAGTGTAGTATGCGTGGGAGTCAAGCTTCCAATTCTGATGAGAAAACGGAGATGATCATTGCGTTGTAAAAAATCGTTTTTGCCTCTTCCTTTGCCTTATTTCTCAATGTTTTGCCGTCTGTTACATGAACTAACTGAAATGTTGATAATTTTCGTCGATTCTGACGAAGTCTAAAGACTGTACTTATTCTGACAACTGAATAAAAAGTCGAAATTGATCTCTTCGTTTCAAATTATCCGCTACATTGTTCTCATTCCATGATAACCAATAGATCTTTCAACTGACAACTACTTTCTTGGCTAGTAGAAATGAATCACTGAGAAAAACTAGTGGTAAACGACTTTATATTATAAGATTGTGAAATTTAAATCATCCTTAAACGAGACAATGTCATTTATTTTAGAATTTCTTATTTCAATAAAAATTAATGTTGCCGACACTGTTACATTACCAACTGCGTGTGGAAAGAAGCGTGTAATATTTTTAATCTTTCCAGGTACTTCTCCGCTATTTTGTAAAGCATCCACCTACAGCAATCCAATAATCTCGTATCTTTTGTAGATTTGAATGGGTAGCTCATGTTTGAAAGTATATTGCAGTAACTTTACGATATCAAATCGTGATGCACTCCTGAAATTCATTGGCAGTTCTATCAAACCTGCCCACACTTGCTTGAATGTGTTGCGCCGCTGTCCAAAATGTTGTGGAATCTACTTTCTTTTAAACTGAACTATTGAATTACTTGGAAATTTTTCTGAAAGCTGATGTTAAGAAAAGATTGGTTTCCATTGTTTAGGAATATTTTCAGAGAAGATAAGTTGTTGTCACCAAATGGCATGTAATTATTAATTTTTAAAAGGTGCGCTTCTAACCGTTAAAATACAGAACATTAATATGTAAGAATTAATAATCGTCTCTTCGATCCGTTTGCGACTTGAAATTTATATTCTTCTATAAATGGACCCCTCAGTTTTTCCTGAAGAAATCTGGATAAAAATTCTAAAGTTTTGTAGTGTGACAGATATATTGTCATTTGGATGCAGTTGTAAATATCTTAAAAGAATTGTGGATACTGAATATCTTTGGTATGGAGCTTTGATATCATTTATAATAAATATAAATGAATGTTGCATTATCTTTGGTATTTTATATAGAAAATAAGGCCAAATAACTTGAACCAAATTTGTTTTTGGTTTTCAGGAAATTAAAATGGCAGCAATTGGAAGCTGCATCGCCCTTCCAGTTCCCAGACAGGAGATTATTGCAGAAATTAAGTTTGTGTTTCAAACAGATGTGCTATCGTATGAATATGATTGTGAATTCGGATGATAGTGCTGTATTTGTTCCGTGCTACCACTGTGCAAAATACATGTGTGGGCAGTCGTGTGTGGAAGATCATGGTTCTAGAGTTGTGATGGATATAGGTAACAAATGGACTTGGATAGTCACTCCAACTTTTGGTGTAAGAAGACACTATTCTATGTTTGGAATTCCTAAGCCGAGTTTTGATGCTGTTGATTCATGTTCTATGAGTGAAACTGGTGGACACAAAAATCAAACAAATATTCAGCAACAGAATTCTCATGAGACTAGATCATTACATGTACAAACAAATGGACCATTTTGTGTATTCTGTAACCCTGTGAAACTATATAGAGAGAAGAAACGTGTGTCGTGTGGTGTGTGGGAAAGAAATGCAAGTTGCAGGAAACCATCAACAGAATATGCAGGTCTTGCAAATGGATTTTGTGCAGACACAGTTGAAATACTTGGAATTCCAAATATGGATGTTGTTAGTCCAGCTGCAGCTCTTTTAAGTGATGGCATGTTTCATGTCGTGAAAGCATTTGTGGGTCACCTTTTTCATCAGATGAGCCTTTCTCCTGTCCTGCATAAACCAAATGCCATTCTCATGTTTTGTGAACCATTAGCCATGTCACATGCATTAAGAATTCAGCTGTTACATTATTTATTTCTTCATGCCCGGGTCTCCAGGTGAATACTTTTTTATCATTTCAAGAAATTTATTTAGAATATGAATATGTATATTGTGATTATATTGTCAATCTAGCTACTAAGACATTCACATTTTTAAAAGAACTTGTTGAAGTGTTTACAAACCCGGAAAATGATTTGATGTTGTGGAAATTTCAACCACTTGATGAAAAAGTGTAATTTCTCACGTGGTCTTTTACTTTCATAAACTTCAAAATACAGTATTTGTTTATATCATACTAAAGAAAACAGTAAAACTCTTTATCTGGGTTCTATTATAAGTGTCTTTGGAAGCCAATTGATTTTTCAAGGACAATTCTATGAACACTTCGATATGTTTCTCTTAAAATATTTTCTCTGTGTAGAGAAAAAGCCTTACAAATATTCAAAGTATTCTATCAAAAGTTTTTAAGCTAAATTAAGCAGAGTTTAATAAAATTGGTTTTGTGCTGCTTTGCAGGGTGTGTTTAGTTCCAAAGCCATTGGCTGTAAGTGCCCTTGTGGCCCTTGAAAATTGTATAGTGATAGACAGTGGGGCTTTAAGTACATCAGTGTCTGTTGTTTTGAATGGCCAGTTGGAGCCTGGACGTTGGCGACAGATGCCCATTGGAGGTTGGCATGTTGCAGAAAACCTTAAACAAGCTATGCAATGGCAACCAGAGGAGTATACAGAAGTATGTTTCCTAATTTTACAGCTCTAGTTTGTCCCACACTTTCCCAGCAATCACTTTCCACTCATCATTTCTACCTTCATTCAAAATGCAGTTGCACCTATTGTCAAGTGCTCTTGTGAGGCAAGGCCTCCTGCTCTCCTTGTTAAAGATCTTGTTTAAATGTCTCAACCACTGTGTCAATTGGAAAGTGTCGAATGTGAAAAACATGCTTTTGCATTATTGTAATTTGGCGGTTGCTACAAAGGTGATTAACTTTGTAACCAAGTAAATGTGTTACTTTTTAAGAAAGTCCTGCATCTCAAGGCTCTCAGCTGTAACATATTGAATATGATGATGAATATATCAAACCTGATCTTATTGACATGTTTGAATCAATTGAGGTTTCTGAAAAGTAGTGATTTTTCACATTTAATGCTTTACAGATGACACGACAATATATAGACTGTATTGAAAAAACTCGCATAACAAAATATTAGTTTGTTAAAGTAATTATTGAAAATTATATCTCATTATTTCATTTTAACTTCTTACTATAAATTCAATAGCATTTTGTGCATGTGTGTAAAAAGAAGTGAGCAGTAAATTTACAAAATATTCATTATTTTATGAAAATTTGAAAATATACAAATTGTACAAATAATATTTTGTGAGCAAGGATATGTGCATATACAAATTTATTTCCCAAGGCTTTTGGGAATCATCATATATTTAGAAATCATTATTTTGGTAATTAAAATTATTCCCTCATTAAACTTGTCTGTCTTGCCAATGTAGATCCCTATATCGTATTTGGACACAATGACGGTGAAGAAGAAGTGTCGATTGAGTTACAATTTTGTCAAAGAACAGCAACAAAGAGGACCTTCAAGAAGAGAAGACATAAATTTGCGGGTAGACAGCTATGCAGACTACAAGCAGTATTGGGTAAAAATCCTTATTAGTAAATATCCTCGTATCATCCTTTTGCCCAATTTGCTTCAAGATTTCTCTGCAAATCAAATTTCCATGGCCAATTTTAGAAAGAAAGTTCAAATCATTATGAAGGAATATTGGTCAAAGTGCCCTCAGTAAAAGAATTGGGAAGCAATTTTATATTGCCTAAAATAATTGAAGGAGTTTGTGATTATGTTGGATAATTAATCGACTCCTACCTGGCAAAAGTTGCTGATCAAAATAATAAAAAATAATGATGGTGAAGATGACAGAGAAGTAAAGAAAGTGTTAATAAAAAATATCACATCTTAAAACATTTGGGGATGTGAAAAATATGAAGTACTATGAATTCTCACAGTTAATCAAATTGTAAAGGAAGATGACTATTAACTGTAAATAATTAAAAATCATTCTGTATCTCCTGAATAATGACTATTAATTTATTATTGTTTTGTTTAGTAATGTTGAACACATTATAAGAATCATCTGAAAAGTTGTGTTAAAAAAAATGTTTGTGTAATTGTGTAATGGACAGTCCATTTTGTTTTGGATTTAATCAACCAAAAAACAAAAAGAACTAACTTTTGTGGTAAGAGCAGTTTGTGGGTGTCAGTTAAAACTTCCGTATTTTACCATTCCACATTTTTTAAAACAAACTCATTATCTTTAGAAAATCAATTTATAATTCTAGGAAATTTCAAAATAAAGTGATAATTTTAAGAAATAACATGAGTTGTTATTAATTTCAGCTGGGAATGTTGTGGAAATGTAGGGCTTTCCAGTCTTCAACTTTGTTGATTGTGAATATTTCCTTCAGAAAAATGTTAAATGAAATCTATTTGAAGTATAATCTAACGATTTTGAAATCTTAAGTTTTCATAAAAGGATGAAGCTCCAAAGAAAATAATTTATTGTTGACTGCATGTTATATTGGCTCTAAAAGTATCTTAATATAGAGGAGTTGATATTTTGAATTATTCATTTTACCATATTTCATTTTTGAAACTTTTCTGTATTACAATTTTGTGGTATCAGAGGTATTCATTTGAAAGGTGTTGACAGTGTGATTCTAATTGTGAAGTTTCATGTGCAGAGTAAGTGGACCCTGTAGTTAGTGGTTTTCTCATCATACTGTACTTTGCAGAGAGTGTCTTTGGGCGAAGAACTTTTCCTGGCACCAGAAGTCATGTATGCTAGCCTTGACTTGCCTCAAATAATCAAAGATATTACTGAAGGCTTACCTGATAGGACAATAAAAAGTTGCCTTGGGCATATATTAATTACAGGTAAATCACTTTCAGGTATCTGTTTGAGTTTTATATGTCTTATCAATGTATGTTCATATATAGGGCCTGGATTTTAATGACATAAATATCAGGGAAATATTCTTGCATTTATGAGCTAAAACTTTTATAAATACAATAAAACTTGCCCAAAGTTGAACCTCAGGGGACCAGAGCTTTTTCTGTATTAGGCAAGATTCTGCTTTGTGCAATGTAATACTGTAGAATTTTGTGTTGGCAGGACCATAATTTCAGATGACATTAGACAGATTTACACATTATTCGCGTTTTGCATTGAGCAAGTTATATTGTATAACCTTAAAAATAAAAATATATAATTTTACATAAATTTATTTAAAAACTTCTTGTTGTTTTTTTTATAACATAAATAGAGAATTCACTTCAGATAAATTGGGAGTATATTACTTAGTTTGGCTGCCTTTGAAACCAATCAGCACTTATTTTTAAAATGTTTGAAAGGGGTTAAAAAAAACACAAACAGTTCAATAAAAACAATATTTCTCTGTCAGTGCTGAAGACGTTTTTTGAAAATTATGAACAAAATCTTGCTTTATGCTGTTGGAGCAATTTACTTTCGGAATGTTGTAATTGTTGTTTGTATTTGTGACTATCTCAACAGCCTTTGTCATGTGAATCACATTTTAATATTTTTATTCTTGTGCTCTTTAAAATATGACAAATATATGCATTTATGGGGAAAATCGGCTGAAATAGGTCCCTTTACAAAAAAAATGAAACTAAGGTTCAGGAAAAAAAAATGTGACTTGTTATTAAAATCAGTGCTCTGTTTATGTATACCGAAATTTGTATTTAGTATATATGCTAAAAGTTCTCTTGGTTTTGGGTGCTCACAAAAATCAAATTTCTTGTTTTTTTGTCATTGCTTCTTTATTTTGATATAAAATTTTGAGATAATGAAGATTTATGGAAAACTTACTGTATTAGACACTGGATGAATCATCTTAATTGTTTTTGTCATCACTTGTGACAGGAGGAAATACCGATCTCTCAGGGTTTCGTCTGCGGATCATGCGTGATCTCTGCGAGCTGTTTCCTGAATTCAAAGCAGTGATAAATGTTCAAAGCTTACCTGGGTCCAGTAGCTGGAGTGTTGCAATGGGCTCTACTTATGTTCCTGTTTCTAAATATTGTGTAACAGGTTAGTTATTTATTTAGCCTAAGGTTTCTTTTTAAATTGTCATCTTCATTATGCAATTTACATTTTTGCCATTATACAATATCAGTTGCAAGTACTCTAAAATATATTGAATGAAAATGATGCTTATTCACTAGGATAGTGATAAGTTAATGAAATTGGTTGAATACGCATAAAAGGAAAGGATGAGAAAAGAAAAAGGAATGAGACAAGGAAAGAAATCTAAAATAGAACCTATATTTCAACGTCCAGATCAGTTAACTGCTCTGTTGCACTCTTCACACACATTAAGTTCATTGAGTCATTTTCACTTAAAGAGTTAGATTATTTTGAAATATATTTCCTCAACTTAATTTTGACTATGTGATTGGGTTCTAATTTTTAAAATTTTGTCTTATTTTAGAGGAAAATTTGATTTTTTATAATATTGAGAAGCAGTATCCCTCTGTAATCTTGGTTTGGTATATTTTACATGTCTTCATCAAAACAAAAACCCATTTAATGGTCTAAGACTGAACAGGAAATTACTTATGAGGGATGCATTAAACAGATTTACAATGAGAAATGTAGAATTTTCTAGTTTAGGCTTTGAAGTTATCAGTAGCTGTACATGCAATTCCCAGCACAAGTTCGCCTATTGCATCTTACTTAACTCAGAAATTACATTTAATTTTAATTGCTTTTCTAATATTTTTGGTATTTCTATTTTTCAAAATACATGATAAATTTAAATGATTCCAGATCAAGAACAACACAGATATATTCCTGGTATGCCATTTTGGATGTCAAGAGAAGAATATATTTTATATGGTTGTGAAGCATTGTCATTTGCCAGTTGAATGTAAATTTTGTAATTAAGAAAAGTATGAATAAAATTTGTCTGTAGAACTGCTATGAATATTTAAATAATTAGGGCTTGGACTTTTAGGTGTTAAAAAACCAGAAAATATTTATTTTGTATGTGCTTAAAAATTGAAAGATATGTGTTAAAACGACAAAAATTATTATTTATTAGCCATATGCAAACCAGTAACCAAGATCAAGAAAAGTCTTAAAGTGAAGCGTGACATCGTCTTCTTTATTACTCTGCACATTTCATCTGTGCAATTGGAGAAAGTTTGGGAGTTCCTCGTGTTATGTGTGTGTGTCATTGCCTAATTCGACTGTTGTGTTAGAAATGCCTCTTGGACATTTAGATGATGGGTTATGACCTAGGCTCACTCCACCCAATTGGGAAAGATCCACAGTAACATGGGATTGGTGACCAACCACTGCATTCCAAACTGGCATGTCTTTCACTGCTAATCCAAAATCTCCAAAGTATTGAACTGGAAAATACCCAAAATATTCAATTATTCATAAAATTTATCAAAATATGTAATAATATATGTTTGGACAAAAATAATTATTTTTATGCTACTGATTCAACTTTTTTTTTAACTGATATGCATTTTGGTATATGGGAACAATGGAACGCTACTTGAATTTCCATTAAACTTTCAATGCTCAGGATTAAGGGGGAGAAATACGTACTTACCTAAGTCCGAGCCCTATTAATCATGCAATATGAGTAAAACATTGTGGTGCTTGACAATACTTGTCATTTCTGAAAAAAATATTTATTTGATTAATTTCTTAGTTAAATAATTAGTGGAAATAAATATTTATGCATTTTATAAAATGTTTATTTTGTTATATAATACCTAATTCATGTTCATCAACATCACTGCCATCATTCATGAACTGAGGGTATACTGTTCTTGACGGGACTTGAGGGGATTCTGAGACTACACAAAATGGTTTTTGAATATTATATTTCATTTCATT
>BLKR01009694.1:0-94399 GCA_011170035.1 Teleogryllus occipitalis
GTAGAAGCCGAAGGTCAAATGTGACTACTGAGTGTAACGTAATTAGTGATTTAAAAGGTAGTAGTGAATTTCGAGTATTGTGTGTATGTGTTTTTCTTTTACAGGATGAATATTTGTACTATGATTTGTGTGTCTCATGTGTGATATTCTTTGTGAAGTGTAAATATGTATCCATTGCTTATTTTCTTGTAAACAGGGATCTGAATTATTATTATTATAGCGAAAAACTGCAGTTTAGGTAAGGAATTAGCTACCATAATTTTACGAAAAGTGAAAACATAGTAGGATCTGTGAATTTCATTTGTACAGAGATTTGGCATTCAATAGAATACATGTAATTACATTGATGTAAACGAAAAATGTAAAATTTGTTACGTTTTGGCGCTCTAGAATATATGTTATTTGTCATTTAAAACTGAAAAATTGTGTAAGTCTGTTAATTGATCTGTAGCTTTACAAAGACGAACCCACTACCAATAGGGAAGTTTATCCGTAAACTGAGATATTCCCAGGGATGCGTGACGGTGTAATCACACGTCGCAGTAGGCAAATGACAGATCTACTTTTGTAATCGGTGAGCTCAGTAGAATTGCGGTTACAGCAGCTCTGAATAAATCCAAGTATACTTCGGGTTACTGATTGCACCATCCTAGAATAAATGACAGATAGGAAAGAAAATGAGCGAATTTTTAATTTAATATTACATGTTTTTTTATTATTCTATATAAGCAAATTGTTAATTATCAAGTTGATTTTGTTTCAATTAATGGGATCATGATTATATATATCAATCCCCCAGTTCATATACGACAACTGACGCAGAATAGACCTCTTGATCATCATTGACCCCTTCAAAATTTCATCGATTCCCAGGGAGTTGATAATGTTGGGAATCCCTGTTTAATAGTGTCGCCGATTGTAACGACAGTTCGACAACTAGGACGGAATGCTCTGAAAGTACTTTTGCGGGTTCTTTTAATATTACAATATTGCGAAAATATTACAAATAAGATAACGTTTTATGTTTGTGCAGCATTAGAAAAATGCTTAACAATGTGACAGTGAATGATATCACTTCCAATGCAACAATAAAATATTTGAAATTAAATGTTCTCCATAACAGAAAAAAAGGAGCTACTTTATTAAATCTACAAATATTTACTTAACTCAAACATATTTAAATTAAGCTTTACTTGATTATAATTGTAGCCCACGTTGGCTCTTTGGTTATCGTGCTCGCTTTCCAAGGCGCAACCCCAGATTCGATTCCCAGTCGGGGCAAAACTTAACAGTGCGCTTTCCTTGCAATGTCCCAGTATCCGTTGCTTTGTAACGATGAGAAAGCGCACTTGTCGGGTTGAGAAGACCAGAGATACAGCGTAGGGCTCGCAACGTGGTAAACACACGTACCCTCAACCCATGGTCGCAAGGCCGGGACGCCAATGGTAGGTCGTGGCTCGTAAAGAGCTGTTGTGCCAAAGCACATACATAATTATAATTACGATGACTATTTCTCTCGTTCCATTCTTTGTGAAGAGAAAGTAATATTTCGTGATTAACAAAAGTTTTATTTGGATAGGCGGATTCAATGAAAAAACTCTTTATCATTTAAGCTGTATAGAACACGCAGTAGAGAGAACTACACCTTCATTTCTTATTCGGGGAGCAAACGTGTCCTGGTTCGGCGCTCTCCGTGATGTCGCGTGAGGCGGGTTGTGGGAGGAGTGCGAGCCCGTAAATCATGTGGGAGGAAGGCCACGAGAGGCAACAGCCGTGACCTACTACCCAATCCCCCCTCTCGTCAACTGTCCAGAGCCCTCGAACGCTGTTTGCTTCGATTCATGTGCCCCGACCTCTTTCTCAGGTACAAACTGTGGGAAACAACTGTCTTGAGTCAGAAAGGAATTAGTGAAGATCATCGATTAAATTGGAAACAAAACAATTGACAGGTATTACAGTAATTTGGGGCACTAAAAAGTACAATACATTTGTTTCCACAAGTACAGAAGATTAGAACCCGAAGCGAAGATTAGAACCCGATACGATTAAAAAGATTGCGAGTGAATAAAATAGTTACCCACATGGGTCTAGGATGGTTATGTTAAACTATTGTTATTATGAAAATGAAAGCAATTAAAATAAAGTATCTAATTATTGAGTTCAAAGCCTGTATAGGGAGCATGTAGCAAAGTATTCAAGCTATAGTTGCTTCAAAGATTGGTGTCACTAACTTTTAGTATTAGTTTTATCTAAAACTATGTTTACCTAAATATCTTATTGTTTCTATGATTTAAATTATACTATCTTATCAATAAAAAATGCCTATGAGATTAAAAACCTATAATCTGTTTGAAAAATGCAGTTTAACTATAGAACAGAAAAATCTTAATCCTGCTCCTCATGGTTTGCTAACATATTGTATATTAAAGTAACAGATAATGTATCAAAATGTGAAAAGTGTGGAGTAATGGTCGACGTGTACATGATTTTACATATACAAATCTGGGAAATCATTTAAGACATCATTAAATTACGTCGTTTTTCTGTATCTTCAGCAGCAGATCCAACATTTATACATGGAGCTTTCGGTGGAACGTATCTCGACAAATCAATTGAATATGTATGATCGGAATGATGTAAATGATGCGGACTTGGTAGAAAAATCCGAAGCGATCCGTTGGAAACCAACGGTCCTTTCTACAACTTGCAAACCTTCGTCATCTTCCTCGTCGCATTCTCTTCCGACATCAAACAGCTGTTAGTGCTCTTCTGCACTGGCACCGTTGCTTAACCACTACGCTAATGAAAACCCCTTCGACGCACTGGCACGTGCTGGATTGCGCCGGTTTCCCGCCCCGCGTCAACACCGGTCCGCGCCATTCCACGCGCCATGCCGCCGCCGTCCGCCCCACACTAAGCTGCTCTGCCCGACACCAGCGCAGCGCTGCTCCACAGCACAGCTCCCGTTTCTGTCCCGCTCCGACCCCGCCCCACTACGACCCCGCCCCACTACGACCCCGCCCCACTACGACCCCGCCCTGTTCCGTCCCCGTCCCGGTCCGCTCCGACCCCGTCCCGCTCCGATCTCACCGCGTTCCGATCCCGCTCTGTACACCCCGCTCCGACCCTGCCCCTCTCCGACCCCGTTCCACTCCGACCCCGGCTCGCTCCGACCCCGCCCCGCTCCGATCACGCCCCGCTCCAACCGCACCCCGTTCCGATTCCGCCCAGTACAACCCGCCCCACTCCGATCCCACGCCTTCCAACGCTGCCCTGTTCACTCTGCCCCGCTCCGATCCCACCCCTTCCAACCCTGCCCTGTTCAATCCGCCCCGCTCCGATCCCGCCCTGTTCACTCCGCTCCGTTCCGACCTCACCCCGTTCCGAGTCCACACTATTCACTCCGCTTCATTCCGACCTCACCCCGTTCCGAGCCCGCTCTATTCACTCCGCCCCGTTCCGATCTCGCCCTATGCACTTCGCCCCGTTCCGATCTCTCCCCGTTCCGAACCCGCACTATTCACCCCACCTCGTTCCGACTCTGCCCCATTCTGACCCCATCGCAATCCGACCCCAACCTGCTCCTTCCCCACCCGGTTCCGCCTCCCGCGCCCTTTCGACCCCACCCCATTTAGACCCCACCCAATTTTACACCAGCCCACTTCGACACCACCTATCCCCCTATCCTACCCTCCTCAAACCTACCCCCAACCCCTTCCCGTCACGCACTCCCGCTCTCCACTAGCTCTTTCGCAGGTTAAACCAATTACACGAGCTCGGGTTAAACTCATTGTAGGGGCTTTCAACGCAATTACTGTGTCCCGGGCAGCTGGAAAAACGCGCGCGCGGCCCGAGCAGCGAGCGAGCGAGCCAGCGCGCGCGGCGCCGCCCCCGCCGCACAGGTGGGCGCGACACGTGGGCGGGGCCGCCGCGACCGGCGAGCGCGGGGGCGCCGCGATGGGCGCGCGGAGGAGAAGCTGGCAGGCGGGCGGTGCGAATGGTGGACGAGTGGGGAGCGGATCGGAGGGCATGGGGAATGGGAAGAAGGGTGAAGGGTTATGCGTGAAATTCATTGAAGGGATGGTGGAGAACGGGAAGAGCGATGAAAAGCAAATGGAAGCCCGGGTGGTGGGCGCAGGTTTTTAAGGGATCATTTGAAGGATATGTTTATGTTATTGAAGAGGAGAGGAATTGCCCACGTTGTTGCAGAATTGTATGATAGTGAGGGTTGATAGTAAATGAAAAGTGTTCGTACACTATAAACGTACGTCTATAATTTTAAGCGGAAATTTTAATACAAGTTTAGAAGATTTATTCTCACAAAACACATTTTAGCGAGAAAAATATGTGTAATGGGTTAATTAGTTTCTTTCTTATTACGTTTGTTTATTTATCATACTACTTATAATTGTTTTGTAATTTCACAATAATATACTGTGATATACCAAAATGAACTATTTTTATTATGGAAACGTCATTTTATATGACATAGAATATAGGGATGTCAATACACGATCGCGAGGGGGTCGCTATGTGACAAATAAACAACCGGCGTTAAGGATCATTTTCATTAGGTTGAAATGGCAGAGCAGAGGCGGAATAAGCATTGTTTTGAGAGGCAAAAGAAAAAGATATAAAATTTGGATGCTTCCGAGGTTTTAGAAGAACATTCATTCGCTCGAGCAACGCGGTGATGAGCGGGTCGGCTCCTGATCTATTTTACCAGGTCGAGGAAAGACTGTAATTGATAGTTGTATAAAATTAAATATCGTTTCTTATATTAGGATAGAGCGTTCTTGTAGGAAGTAAAATAGGTGTCTAGGCGTTCACCCGAGACGCAAGTGAGGGAAGTCACGGATTATAATAGTATCGCCGGGAGAATTTGGAACGAGATCACGGACATGAGGCGAGGACTTTATCCAGAAGCAAGATTCTGCTGCGTCGACGGAGAAGGTTCTACGTGGTGCCATCGAACGAGGAAGTGAAGAGCGCGCGAAGACTCACGAATGAATAACAAGGTTTTATAACTATTGTAATATAGAGAAAACTGGTTATGACCAAAGATTGATTCATTTTTGATTATCATTATAATAAATTTTAATTTGTTAAGTTGAAAGAAAGCTGATTATCATTGTTCGTTACGTGCAATCCAGCATTTTAATAAGATTTTCAGATTCCTCGCCACTCCATATGGATGACAGATTAAATAATTGGTTGCAGAGTAAATAGCAACAATTATGGTCTTCGAACCCCAATTAACTGAGCTAGCACAACATAATTTTGGAATGAGAGATATTTAAATTACGTAGGAATCGTTAGGTCTCAAGTGTAACCTTTTCCTGGCGCCCAAATTACATTTATCAGCAATAATTGTTTCAAAACGTCGCTCAAAGTGGGGCTTGTTTTTAAACAGAAATACGGGGCTTGTTTCAAATTGGCACCAGTCGACGTCGGGCATGTTTCAATACCTTTCTAGTTCCATCTGTTAATATAATAGTTGTGATAAGTGAATGGTATGCACATAAAGCACATTTCAGGGGTACAATTTGTTTTTACAAACTTGTACTAAATGTGTTACAAAACGATGAATTTTGTCTCTTATTAATCGACCTCAAAAGATTCGGGAGTTTGCGGACCACGGAAAAGTACAGTTGGAGGTCTGATAAAGAACTGAATATTTAGGGAGATGGGCGAAAAGCGAACAAGAAGTAGAAGAAGAAGGGAGATGGAAGGAAGAGCAGTGGATGGAGGGCAAATGAGTGAAAAAGAGAGCAAGGAAGGCGGAGCAGAGGACTGAATGCACTAGGCAGCATGCCTCCCAGGAATCTGCGGAAGGCTGAAGCGTTAAAGGGCGTTATTACAAACACGTATCGGCAAATGCACTCGCATGCATTAAAGATGATGATGGGTAATGATTTTATTCTCCAACTACTTGGGAATGCATCCTGCTATGCAGTACAATAATTCATTTTTCGTGTCATCCTGTAGAATTCCAGCCGTTGCATTTCACTGCAGTATTATTTATCTTTGGGATTCATAGAGTAACGCAATTTACGACTGAATACTGATTTCTGACGATGGGCTTCTAAATCAAGTTTCCTGACATTTTTATACATGGTTTTGTCAGCTGGCGTAGTAGCGAGAACATTTTTGTAGCCACAAATCGATCGGTATTTCATCCTTCTGGCATCAATCAAATCACATATCTGCACTTCAGTGAAACCGATCTGTTCCTGCCCAGTTATTGACTGTTCCGGCAACGTATTCTTGGAAGGCCTTCGGTCGTATTTTCTGTGCTGTGACTCGTGACCCACTTCTTTGGACGCGATCTGCGTGTATGCACGGCGAGGTTGGTTGGCTTAAGAGGGACTGAAGCAAGTTGCGGTTGTACGGGCAAAGGGAAATGCTAGGTTGTCTCGCCAGACGAACGGGCCGGAAGCGAATATCTTGAAAGACTGAGCGAACGGCTGGACGGGCGAACGGGTGGGCGGGCGGGCGAACGGGAGGGCGAGCGGGCGAACGGGTGGGAAGGCGGGCGAACGGGAGGGCGGGCGGGCGAACGGGTGGGCGGGCGGGCGAGCGGGTGGGCGGACGGGCGAACGGGTGGGTGGGCGGGCGGGGCGGGCGAACGGGAGGGCGGGCGGGCGGGCGAACGGGAGGGCGGGCGGGCGGGCGAACGGGAGGGCGGGCGGGCGGGCGGGCGGAGGGGCGGGCGGGCGGGCTGGCAGGCGGGCGGGTGGATATGGGTGGGTGGGCGGGCGGGTGGATATGGGTGGGTGGGCGGGCGGGTGGGTGGGTGTTTGGGGCAGGCCGAGCGGGGCGGGGTGTAGCGGAGCGGACTGAGTGTGGCGGGGCGAGCGGAGAGGGCGGGCGGACGGGGCGGAGCGAGCGGGTCTGGGTGGGGCGGTCGGTCGGGGTGGGGCGGTCGAGGCGGAACGATGGGGCTGGCGGGGCTGGCGGGGCTGGCGGAGCGGGCGGGTCGGCAAATGAGTGATGGGCGCGCGCCACGGGTGCTCGAGTGAGCGATCGCCGTTGATTCGACGATTGAGTGATTGGTTCATTCAATGACTGGGCGAGCGATGAGTCGGGCGGTCGACGCGCCCTGAAAGATTCAACGCCGTCCCGCGCCCATTGATCACGAGCAAGGCGCGCGGGTCGGCGGGAGGGGGGAGCACTGGGTCAGGTCAGGATGGCGCCTGTAGCATCAATGGGCAGTGAAATAATACATTTAATACTCATTTTCTTTATAAATAAATAATAAAAAAGAAATAATTACGAGTCTCTTAAAACACTTGATAGTGTTATTCATGCGCTGAATTTTTACATTATTTAATGAATTTAGTTTAATATATTTAATGTGTTTAATATATTTAGTGTAATAATAATAATAATAATAATAATAATAATAATTTAAGAAATATTATTCACCCGTTCAATCACATCGTGATTCTCGATACAAACTATCTAGGATCAACGTAAACTTTCATCTTCTTCTCAAGAACTTTTCAACATGAAAATATATCCTGGATAGGTGTGCATTTGCATGCTTTTGAAATGATAAATATTTACTTATTAATTGTCGTCTTTTGTAGTTACGCAGTTTTATATAGAACCACGAATCTCATGAAGAAAACAAAATATTACGCATCTCCATTGCATTTTTTTTGAAGACGTTCTAGAAGAACACGAGCTGCATGCAAAATGAATTCATACATTAATTTTCAAGCAGATTTTTACGAGATATTTCAAAATGTATCGTATTTTCCAGAATGCTCATCTACATTTGAGTTAAAATATTTTGAAATATTTTAGATTTCTTTCATCTTCAGAATTTTTTCCTAAATAATTGGTTTTCTCATTAATTATTCTGCAACTGCTTTCAAAAATTAATTGCGCTCTGACGTGTTTCTGCTCATTTAATTTGCTCTCATTATCGACTTTCGTCAGATACAGAAATGGCCATTTGAAAACGAGTTACGTCATTCATCTTCCACGTGCTGCAACGTGACGCATCCGACAGAGGCGTGTTCGGATTTGTGTTGTTTAACAAATGCCGATAGTTCAGCGACCCCTCTGCACTTATGCATTTACTCAAAGAAGCCCATGATGTTACAAGTTTGGGTTTTTCTAACGTGGCATCTGAGGGTAGTATCTCCAAGATGGAAAATGACATGACCTTTTGCGTCTTTCTCGGTCGTGCCGCCAGATGTCGTATGGTCTCGACCGTATCAAGCAGTGCTGCAAATTAAGCTACTCTAGCGACACGACCGAGAAAGACGCGAAAAGCCGTGCCATATTCCATCTTGGAGATACTATCCTCAGATGCCTTGTTAGAAGAACCCAAATATATTCACAGGGGATAAGATCCGTGCGAGCTAATGGGAACACGACAATACAACTTCATCTTTACATGTTTGTCCAATAATTGGAAAATTATAAATCTTCAATTATTATAATAACAGTAAAATATAGTAACTTTCACAACAAATACCGTAATTTCAATTTTATTAGCTCATTTACAGAATTTTAAAACGATTTCGTTAGCTCAGAGACATTTCATATCATGAAAGCATATCATGAAAAGTTGAAAACCTCTGACTGACATTGAGAAGTGAGCAAAGAATGGACTATTTTCCAGTACTCCGATATTCTTCAGGCAAATGTTAAAGTCTATTGGGAGTGTTGACAAATCGAATTCAGTATTTTAAAAGCAAATGCGAAATTTACTACAATTTATCAAATGAACTGAATAATGTTATAACACAATGACAAAATCAACATTTTTCCGTTGACTGTAATTATGTAGTTAGAACGGCAACTAAAAATTTAGTATATGCTTCATTAAATGAATTTCTCCCTCTTAGTGCTCGCGAAATGTAGAGTCGAAATGACAGACGGTCCTCAACACACTCACTGCTGAACTCTACAACATTACTTGCATCATATTTTATAATTAGTAGATATTTAGTTTTGTTTGAATTGAGCACGATCTACTCGATCAGTATTGAAGCACTTTGCATATATTAGATTTTAACTGATTGGCTGTTTTTCGGGGATTTATCTCACATACTGAAAGCGCCTTAAACAACTTTTGTTCCTTTAGGTCAGGCACGTCAAACCGTGCCCGCACGAGCTACTTGCCCGCCTGGGAAACCCGGCGCTCCTACAAGCACTTCCCCTGGATCCCCTCCCATTTCCCCTCAAAATTCAGAAGGGGGTGTACACGCGCAAGCTGATGTGGCGCGAGGAGCTGAATAGTGGCTTGCCAGATTTTTTCTATCAAACAACCAGAATTTGAATTATGCGAATATCCTTTACTATTTATTACCGTTTTATGTTTGCTTCCTTTCTAAATTCTGCCTTGTATTAATATTTTTGCCAAGAGGTAGGAATATGTTTGAATGGCGAATCGTTTTCTTGATTTCGTTTTGTGTTGTGTTATTAAATCGTTCAATTATTTATTGCATTTTACAATAATATGAACTGAATCAACAAGTCTCTAGGAGTTAACAAGCCTCGCTTACAAATGGACAGCAGTTTAAACAGGAAAGAATCTTTGTTAAATGTTCTAACGTGAAAGTAAAAAGTGAATGCTATTATATCATACTTAGGTAAACTCGATTACAAAATCAAGATAATTTCGATTCAAAATGTTTTATTTTACTTTCAATTGAGAATTTGAAATCAGACTGACGTATTATTTCATATTAATGGATAAGTACTTTGCTTCATTTATAAAATTTTAGGCCTTGGAATGCACCCCAAATTACTTATTAATTTAATAGAAATAATTCTATATTTATAGTATAATTTAATAATTATTCCCGAGGTACCGGAAGGCAGTTTGGTCGCGTTCTGTCAGGTATCAAGCCCTGATTATTTTACTTTAAACAGAAAATACAAATTAACTTAGCTACATTTGTGTGAATAACTGTCAGTTAACTTTTCACAAAGACCGTCACGGGTCAGGCACCCAGTGACGTACAGCTACTCCCGAGCGTTTGCAAACCATAGGCTAAAGAGGCTTTACTCAATGGTACAACCCTTACTTTTAAATCTCGCGCCAATTTCTCTGGACACAGTGCAGACGAGAACCCACAAGGTATGCTTTTAACCTTTCTCGCGACTTTCACATGCCTACCCTAGGTATTTTACTGTCATCTCCATCGGAATTTTTGTTGAGTTTAATTTAATACGTTGTGCAAACGCCGAGATATCTTCTTGGTTTGTCCTTGCACAGTAAATGTAGCTTCGTTCCTCCTCAGTTTTCAGCGTTTGTATTTTATAATTATGATAGTAATAATAATAATAATAATAATAATATCAGCATAATAACAATAAAAATCACAACAAAAATGACAATCAAAATAACAACAACAATAAAAATCATAATAATACTAATAATAATAATAAATTATTATTATTATTATTATTTTAAGAAGAAGAAAAACTAAGACGAAAAATAAGACAAAAAGAAGACACGTCTTTTTATGTCAATCCTTCCGTTATCTGCTCATTTTTTCTTTCCGCGAGCGCTTGCCTCGGCCGTAGAAACAGGTGGAGTGGACGGCGCGACCGCCACTCCGCCTCAGGTTCTCCAAACGCTGCTTCAAATATCAAGGACACTTCCCGCGGGCCAAGTGTACAGGTGCGCGGATTTGCCAGCTTTCAATCACCGCCCGGCCCCTCCCACTGTGAGCTCAGGTGGCCGGCCTCGCGTCGCGAGAAACAGGCATTGCGTCCGGTAAGCGATTTTTCCCCACATATGCCAAGCTTTGTATGAGTATCTTGTGGATCATTTTACTTACATATCTTTGGTTTCCAAGTTTTTGTGTTCTTCACGTCGCATATGCTTTTTAAGAAATTCTTTCGTTTACACAAATTAATATTGCACTAAAACAAAGTCACTTTTAAAAAGAAGTAAAATTATCTATAAATGTGACGATAGTAGATAGTAGATAACTGCAAGGCTGATCATCATGAATACTAACAACCCTTGCCACAGTTAAAACTAGAGAAGCTACAACAGCACATACTTTCTCTCATTACCTGTAACTTTTGCAATATTCGAAAATTCGGAGAGGTCAATGCCAATTTATTTGATTGATTGATTCTTAGTGATTTTGGTCGCGTCAACTGCTAAGGTCATTAGTAACGTAAGTGAAGTGCATGTTTCTTCCTCGGGAGTTGGCTATCGTCTTCCCCCGCTGGATAGTGAGATCCGGCGCCAACCTATCTGTAGATAGCGAGTTTTCCCCAACAAGATACCACCGGAGCACCGTCCCAGCCAGGACGAGCTCTAGGCTCCCGACCGGTCTTCCGGCATGTGTGGTAGTGTAGTACAAGTTAGTGCAAGTGTGTGCAAGTAGGGGGTAAAAAGGTAGGACAAGGACGAAGAAGCAAAACTCGCGGGGTCAGTGGCTCGTTTGTTAGGATACTGCTCTGGCATTCCCCTGGTGTTGATCGGATAAATCATCTCCAACTACAGTTAAGAGCAGCCAGCCACTAGAATTCTCCTCCAGACAGTGACTGGGCTGAAACGACCTAGGTGACACGCTAGTGTTCCAAATCCTGCCACCATCGGGACTCGAACCTAGGATCTGCCAGTCAGAGGCACTGTAGTGATATCAATTGATGCCCTGAGCCTCCTCACCCGGTCATTCAATGCAAATCGAATTTGTGCTATTTTTATAAACGTACTTCGCACTATCAGATAAAAAATTGGAGCCATTCTTGAGAAATTTGTTTTTAAAATTGCTATTATTTCATGCAAAATTACAAGAAAACTATTCATATTTTGAAACAAATTGTGTTTGTTCTCATATAAAAATCTAACTCTGAAGAAGAGATTTCATTCAGAAGAAAAATCTCTATCTTCAATATTGTAGTTATAGGAAGTTTTATTTTTAGAAACAAAATTTAACTTTTTCAACTTTCGAAAATTCATAATATCCAACAAAATTCGGACATTCGCAATTTTTATAAGTGTGATTTATACTATTTGATAAAAACAAATAATCCAACAATTTGGAGCCAATTTAAAAATATTGAAACTATCCATGAGGAATCATATAAAGTTCTCCAAAAAATTAAAATATAAATTCAAATTCAAGTGCCTGCGTCATTAGCTATTTTGATCGGGAATATCATTTTTTGTAAATATCCTACCTACAGTTCATGCGATATCATTGTTCAGACAGTCGAATAGGCAGACGGACAGATGTTTTGCCGTAAACCAATTTGTCGGTATCAAGGATGCACAAAACATGGATTATAACAATACAATGTGTTACAAGAATTAATTTATTACATTATAGAAAAACCATTAATTGACCATAATTGACCATTGTTTTGATATCAGGGACATTCACTTCTAACTTTCACCGCTTTTCGAAAAGCGCCGTTTTTCACTTTGGCAACACGTAACTTTCTCTATACTACACATGCAGTATGCGATAAAGTTATGCACATTTTTGAAAAAAAATATCCATAGTTTATCGTAATGTTAATTTTCGAATTTTTAAATTTGAATTTCCCGCTCCTCTGTTACTAGAATCTTTCACGAGTCATTACGTTTAAGTACAACAATGGAAACGCCGCGCCACTTCAGTTTGAAATTTTCAGAATGACTTCATGTTGGGCGATGTTTCTGGATGTATTGAAATGAGTTTTGGATTGTATAGTGTTGATGTACTCCCTTCAAAAGAATTAAGTTTTCGCGCCAAATTCGATACGATTGGTAATGTATTTTACAAGTGATGATTCAGTTGACAAGACGGACAGAAATTGCGTAACCGTTACTGATGCGAAAATGTATGTGTTGTTGTAGCACATTGGTTGCAACCAGTAATGATTACAGTTCTCCAGCAAAATAGAAGGAAAGGAAACCCAAAGCGTCCAGTAGGAACTGATCGGTTCGATACCATGATTTATAGTTGGGACGTTAGCGTAATTTCTCTCTCTTTTGAGGCGATATGTATCCCGTCCAAGAACAGGTTCTTCTTTGGCGATGGTGGCTGCGCTGGTGATAGTTGTGGTGTGATGGTGTCGGATGTGTAGGGCAAAGGATGGAATGAAAGAGAAGCGAGATTTACAGTTGGAAAACAGTTGGAGGACAGTGATCCACGGAGACGGGACTAGGGAACGGTAGCGTCGAGGCTCCGAAGGAGGGCGGATCGGAGAGGTCGGGAGAGGAGATCAGGGTTGGATTTGGCAGGTTGCTTATTTATTAGTTATTCCAGGCGCGTTAACGGCTAAGATCATTGTCCCGTACGTGTAGTACATGTTGTATCACTGGAGGTAGCGCTGATCTTCTCCCGCAGGATGGTGAGATCCGGCGCCGACCTACAATCAGCTAGCAGTGTTTTCCCAACCGGTATCTCTCACCAGCGAAGCACCACCCCAGCCGGGACGAGCTCTAAGCTCACAACCGATCTCCCGGCAATGTGTGGTAGTGTAATGCATGTAAGTGCGTGTGCAAGAGAAGAGGATAGGACAAGGAACGGAAAAGGAAGATCGCTCGCGGTCCGTGGCCAGTTTATTAGGGTACTGCTCCGGCAATCTCTTGGTGTTGATGAGAGGATCCGCCGAGAAACTACGAATCAGAGCAGCCAGCCGGTAGAATTCTCCTGCAGACAGCAGACAGAAACAGATCTAATGTCGAAAATCTTGTACCAATTCTAGGGTTTTTCTAACGTAGCAGCTGTGAGTAGTATCTCCAAAATGGAATTCGGCCCGACTTTTTGCGTCATTCTCAGTCCTGCCGCTAAAGTCGCCTTATCTGCAGCACTGCTTCACTCGGTCGCGATCATGCAACATCTTAACCGACACTCCCTGACCGAGGCACTGCAGTGACATCAGTTGATGCTCTGATTCACCTCTCCCAGTAGATCAGGCTTGGAGGGAACGGGCCTCGGAGGAGACGAAGAGAAATGAAAGAGGGATGAAGACGACTTGGTGATAAGTGATGGGGATGGTGGGAACGGGGAACATACGGGCGGGGGGACGGGGGACGGAGTTCGGAAGGGATTGGGGATTGAAGAACGGCCCGGCAGAGGTGGGGAAGAGAGGATACAGGAGACGGATGGAGTGAGAACGGGGACCGATGTGACGGGAGATTGGTGGTCGTAGCGAGCAAGAACGAAAGGTAAATCGGAGTCGTGTGTAGAAGCGGTGGATGGAGCTCGCCCCTGGGCGCTAGGAGCAGCGGGGGCGGGGCGACCTAGCCCCAGTGCCGACGTCTGCTCCGATTCCGCTGTTGGGCTCGTGATCGGCGCTCGCCGCTTCGCAAGGAAACCCAGCGGTTAACCTTTGATATTCCGCGTCTCCGATTGATTGATAAAGGTCACTCCTTCGCCTTTTTGCTCCCCCGTCCGCTCGCGAGACGTTTAAATCCCAACCTTTCCGATTGCTTGCCGCTCATCAATCTTTCGGCGGCGGCGCAGATGTATAGTTCCAGACTAATATAATTGTAAACTGCTGACGCTTACAAATAGCTACAATTATGTATCAACGAACCGTAACCCTTTATAATATTTACCACGGATCGCAACCAACTCCGTTTAAAGGTTAGACCATGTGGAACGAACATTCACACACTGACTTACAGTAAATGTCCGTACTGTTAGAGAATATGAATTTACTCCCGTTCCGATGAAATCTTCGTGTAATAGTAAATTATTCAAGAGTGAGGGCTATTTGAAATGCTAATGTTGCGTCTAACAACTCAAACACATTTAGAACTATCCCTTTTCCAGAAGGCAAAGTTTTCTTTATGGCTGGAGATTTAAAGCCTGACAATGTTCCTAATTTTACGTGGAAGAGTTTTTCTAGCGAGACAAAAAGAACACTGCTGTCGAAAGCAAACTATAAATTACAGGGGAGGCATAATTTATAAAGAAATGGCATGCAATACCTCTGAGAATACGCCAGAAAATGTAGAGCCTCAACAGTGCTTCAGTCGTTTTAGGAAACCACTTTTTACGTACGTTGCAGTAGCAACAATGTACAGCGATTACTGATAACATTACTTTATCATAAGTGCTTGGAACATGAAAGTTTTGAAGCAGAGATGGACAAATGTTTGCTTTAAATGTCTCAATTTATCACGATTTTAAACTGTATTTGTGAAAATTACAATTTTTTCACAACGCTTCTGAGATTTTGTCACTGTTACCTTTTTTAATTTTTGAAACAAGGAATGCACTACAGGTATAATAAATGGAGTTGCGATGAAGTATAATTTTAAGCGAAATTTTCTGTCGCACAAAAATTAG
This sequence comes from Teleogryllus occipitalis, assembly GCA_011170035.1. Classification (NCBI taxonomy): domain Eukaryota; kingdom Metazoa; phylum Arthropoda; class Insecta; order Orthoptera; family Gryllidae; genus Teleogryllus; species Teleogryllus occipitalis. Next base: position 15,276 of record BLKR01009694.1, read on the forward strand.
TTATCCTAAGCGCTGCAATCAAGACTTTCCTGTGGCGGATGAGACTATAAGTCAAATTTTCATTCACTTTCTAAAAAACCAAATTTTGCTTTGATGCTAAATTTAAAATATTTTTTCGTTATTTTAAAGTCATTTATAACGCATGCAAATGAGATATTGAATTAAATTCATTATTATTGAAAATATGTTGTACCTATATTAGTTATTGTTAATTTCGAGGAAATCTAACTAGAGCTGCTACAAAATGCTACACACTTTCTCGTAGTATAGTGTTATATTTTTCTTGGTGTGTTCTGGCTTTAAGGTTTTGCTCCATTCTCTGGCCAGCTGCCTTCTATCCTCGCTCAAAATACATCTTTTTGACATTTTCTCAACTTTTTGCTTTCCTAGTACTACAACCGAAATATTACTTCAAGAATATTAAAGAAGACTAAAACCTCGTCGTAAATAGAAATTTTCTTTGAAAAATTTGAAGCGGTTTTTAAGAAAATGGCGATTAAGCATTAAATGCGAAATTTGAAGCTCTTTATCACAGGAATGTTTTGAGTTTTTGAAAAAGTTCATTTGAAATCATTTGAAGAACTACCACTCACAATTGTAATAATGCATACAAATCGATGAAAATGTCCATATTAACGCAGTGAGAAGTATTTCAAAAAAATTACTGTGGTGTAATTTTTGAAAAAATGAATACACCAAAGTGAACTTCACGACATATTAAACAGCGCACATAGTACTATTTATTAGAAAAATTTGAAGAAAACGTTTGAGAGATTTTTGAGAAAATTGTGTTTGAGCGTTTTTCCTAAAATGGGGATTTTGTGCTCGTTTGTACAGAAAACGGTTGAGTTTTCGAGAAACTTTATTTGACATTATTTAAAGCAAATATACTCATAAATATAATTCTGTGAAGAAATTGCCTTTAAATTAAGTATTACCGTCGTGAAAGACAAGTCAAAAAATTACATTTCTATAATTTTTGAAAAAACAAAAGAACACACCAAAATGAACTTTACGTCATATTAAACATTAATCAGTCATCAGTCAAACTCTCAGTTATATTAAACATCTCAGTCATTTTTCGGAAAACTCAAATTTTTGAAAAAATGTATATGACATTATTTCAAAATATGTCTTTAAGGAACATATTTTATTAGGGAAAAATCTCTATCTTTAATATTTTAGTTGTAGGAAGACGCTAACAAATTTTAACAAATGCAATTTTGGAAAAAATCAGGGTTTCCAATTAACATGAAACATGCACAATTCTCTTAAACGTCCTTCACACTATCCAACAACATAATTTAATAAAATACGATGGAGCCTTTCTTTGAAGATTTTTGAGAAAATCGCCTGAACGGTTTAGCCGCTAGCGTTCTTCACTGACGACGGACGGACGGGCTGACGGACTGGCAGACTGACGGACTGGCAGACTGACGGACTGGCAGACTGACGGACTGGCAGACTGACGGGTAGACTGACGGACAGACTGACGGGCAGACGGACGGACAGCCGGACGGACAGCCGGACGGACAGCCGGACGGACAGCCGGACGGGTAGCCGGACGAATAGCCGGACGGACAGCCGGACGGACAGCCGGACGGACAGCCGGACGGACAGCCGGACGGACAGCCGGACGGACAGCCGGACGGACAGCCGGACGGACAGCCGGACGGACAGCCGGACTGACGGACAGACAGACAGTTAGACGGCAGGACGGACGGAAGGACGGACATTTTGTCGTCATTCGAATTTTTCGGTATCAAGGACCAACACAACATGGATTCTGGCTACACCACGAGTTAAAGAATTTTTTTCGTAAGCGATAGCGAGAAAGTAAAAATGTATCAAACTATTAACAACAATTGGAAAAGTCCCCTTAAGTGCTGCTCGCTTCCTGCGGAGTGCTCTCTCACCACCGGCCTCACAGATAGCGCAGTCTGAAATAGATCGAATAGTGCATTACTTGCGGTTGGATTAAATTAAGAATAAATTTGGAAGAACTATAAAGGTCGTCGTAAATCTTTTTTTTCTACACCCATTGTAAAATGATATTAGGCGGCTTCAGATCGTTGCGTAATGTTAGACATTATGGTAGAGCTTCATTGTATTGATTGGTATTTGCCCAATCACAGAAAAGCTTACAGTTGAGAAGTGTGCCAAGCGATGGTGTGGTGGTGGCGATATACTGAAGATGACCACTCCTGGTTCCAAAACTCTGAATACTGAAGCGACCGACCTATGGATACTGTATCAATTAAAAAAGTAGATAGGAGGTTGTCCGCTAGGGAACATTGGTTAAAAAAGGAATGACAGCTACCACGCAACCGTTCACCGTAAAAGCTTAACTTATAATAGATTACGTACTGTATGAAAATCGACGTAATGGGTATTAATTCACTCGTTTGAAATTTACCAAACTAACTCGTTGCTTGCACGTTTCGTAATATCACTTCACACTCGTGTATTAATACCCATCATTATATCATCGTTTAATAATACACCATTATCTATTATAGCCGTTATTTATCTAGTTGTTTCTGTCAACATAAACTATTATTTTATTCATTTAAACATTTAATAGAAGTTTTATTTTACTCCCAAAACATTAGTACATCAAAGTACCAGTATATTACCAGCAAAGTACCAGTCATACATTGCAATGTTAATTGACACAGGCGTCTCAAAATAAAGGTTAGAAACTTCTAGTGTACAAAGAGGGATCGAAATGATTACTTTTTGTCAAAGAACATGCAGTGGGAAGTTTCTTATAACGGAGTAACAGATACGACAAATGCCCTAATTGTGAGCCAAATCTTCACGCACAGGTGATCGACAGGTCTGCGTAGTGAAGGAGATTTTATGTATCTGCCAAACATCTCTCCATACGAGGTTGGCTAACAATCAGTGTGCAATGTGTCACTTTCCGTTATTTAGGATTTCCCAGCAATGATCAGTGGCAAAAAATGATTATTCATATCCCTCTCCCTACAGCGGGCCGCGGGGATCACTCCCAGCGGACCGACTAAGAGGTGGACTAGGCCAGCTTGTCCTTATATCATTGACTTCCCCATCTAGCTAGACTTGTATGTAGATTAACTTAAAAGCGATGTCAAGGTGGGGGAAAGAGGATAGAGGCGACGCCCAGGTGCTTCTGACTCTCACCCAGCGCGTCTGCCGCTAGCATGCCACTTGTATTTTGTGACTGCAAAATAAACAATTTATATATATCTGCCTACTACAGAACATTGTAGCATTTATTCTGTGATACACTGTAGTGTTTCATTAGCTTCCTTTCAATTTACGCAAACATTTTACTGAATGACCTGAATACGTAACGTTACTTATAGGCACAATTCAAGTTATCATTAAAATTTTTCTGTAGTGTAATAATAATAATAATAATAATAATAATAATAATAATAATAATAATAATAATAATAATAAATTCAGTGGAATCCCATACAGGGCAAAGACTTCTCCGTGATGGAGGTTATTATAATATAATGTTACTTATTTTATTGAGATCGTACTTCATGCACTCTTCAATCTACCTTCAAACTACTCTTTTAAAAGTAAGGAAATATTATTTTCAATAATGAAATTAAGTTTTTGAACTAATATCGGAGTACCGTTGACTATTAAATAATATCAGGTTTCAATTATACAAATTACTGTAAAATAGAACTGTTGAGTCTGACAGCAAGTGAGAGGGGGGGGCATGCCAAAAAACAAGATCAACCAAAGAGCGATATCAACTAGAGCGTAAACTTTATAATGTGACTCGGGGGTCTGAGAAATTTATTTCGTAAAGGGTTTCTGCTTTGGGGAGAAAGTGTATCTGTAAGTAGGTTAGAAGAGAGATTCCCAAAGGTGTCGATGATGATCAAGGAATCGATTGGGGGTCTGAAGTCATGAATTCTCCGGCGATTGATAATGCCAATCTAGATGAAAATCTTATCAATTGCAACAAAAAAAACCTCTCATCAGGTATTTTCGCCAGAGAACCAGCGCCGCAGGCGAAGCTTTACGTTCCCGACTCGTCCCCAACATGCGCGGTCATGCAGTGCATGAGTGTAAGTGTATGTGTGCGTGTGTAAGGAGAGATGAGGGGTCAATAATGAGGAAGGAAAGAGGAATCGCTCGCAGGCCACGGTCCGTTCCTCAAGATCCTGCTCCACAATTCACCTGACACTTATCTGACAAACCGCAGAAATCTACCAATCAGGGCCCCCGCCAGCTTGAATTTTCCTCCAGACAGCGGCTGAATTCGCATTCTACCTAGCTCACCCACCAACATCTGCTCTTTTGGTAAGTCCTCTCTGTGCCTCACCTGCCGCCGACACCTCCCTTCCTCTGCCACTAAGGCTGTCTGTTCCATCTGGTCCAATACTCCCCGCTAATCGGTGGATTTCCGTGGTTTCTCCGATCAACACCAGGCAAATGCCCGAACAGTACCCTATCAAACGGGCTGCGGACCGCGAGCGATCTTTCCTTCCTCTTCCTTGTATTCTCATCCCTTACACACACTTACACTAACATGCACTACACTATCACACATGCCGGGAGACTGGTCGGGGACTTAGAACTTGTCCCGGCTGGGGCAGTGTCCCGCTGGTGGGAGATACCTGGTTGGGGCAAACCCCGCTAGTCGACGGTAGGTCGGCGACGAATCTCGTCATCCAGTGGGGGAAGATCACCGCCACCTCCCGATGAAAAAACATGTCCTACACTTACGGGACTAATGACCTCAGCAGTTGACGCGCCCGGAATCACTAACAATCAATCAATCCAATACTCCCCAGTCCGCCACATCCGCCAACTTCGCTTCCTTCTCATCCTCAGCCCCCGTAGCTGCGTCAAAGCGATAATGTTGTTGGGGCGCGCGGCGCGGCGTGGGACGGGGCAGGGATGGGTAGGGGTGGAGAGGGGTGGGGCGGGGTAGATTCAGAGGGGCGGGATGGACGGGGAGCATCGGGGCAGGGTTGCGCGGAGGTGGGCGTGGCGGGATGGAACGGGGTGAGGCGTATAGGGGCTGGGAGGGGGGAAGAGGGGTTGACGATGAGGAGAGGGGTGGGCGGGGGAGGGGAGGGGGCAGAGCGGGAAGAGGCGAGGCGCCGCCTAGCAGACAGCGCCTGTGCGCCAGGCCATTAATCTCGGGGACGCCCCGCGGCGACGGCCCATGAAATCCGCGCGTCACTCACGCGCCCGACTTTCGTCGCTCCTCGAACGCGACGCGACGCGACGCCTCTTCATTTTTGTAACGAACCCGACCCACTCCCGCTCCCACTTCCCCGCCACCCGCGCCACCCTCAGCGAGCTCCCTGGCGCTGCAGCGACGAGCACCCACAGCAGCGGTACCCAAACTTTTCTCACCGCGTTCGGTCGCCTTTGCAGGCTCTTTGACTGCGAGGTTCTGGGTGCGAATCACGACGGTGGCGGATTTTCTTCGCAGCTTCATAGCGCGGTGGAATTGACCGCTGTCTGGAGGGGAATTCTAGCGGCCGGCTGCTCTGATCGGGATCACGGATTCGTGGGCTTCCGCGGCCGGAGTCGTTTTCTTGTCTGTCCGGGATGAGCAGCGTATTGGTCGATGGAGCTGACATTTCGGGCCATCTTGTTGTAGCCTTCTTAAGAGCTATATTGCAGTATAGCTCTGCAGTGTAGCTCAACACTGCAGTATGCAGTATAGCTCTGAAGAAGGCCACAACAAGTTGGTTGACATGTCAGCTCCATCGACCAAGACGTGGCTCATCCCGGACAGCCAAAAATACAATGTTCTCATCGGGAGTTTACAGCGGTTTCTCCGAGACGTTGTTTCTCCGTCCCTACGGAACGTCACCCAACGGGTGTAGTATTGTAATGCATGTTCGAGGGTGAGTCAATAAATGTAAACGATTGCAACAATACAAAATTTATCAACACTCAACAACATATATTGGTTTCTCACCTTCAACGAGGTCATATTTTGGCTTCTCACCTGTAGGTCGAAAGCACATCTTCCACTTCTTAAAGCATCGTTTTAGTACACATGTGGTAATTAGATGTGAGAAGCTTGGAAACATATCCGGGTTGACCTGACAGCTCCTAATACATATTTTGAAGGCCTTGGGCGTCAGAATACGGATGAGCATTGTCTTGACGTTCTCATATGCAGAAACCGACTAACATGCATATGGTTTCCCACTTCATCAATAGTCACTCATTGTTTATTCAGTATCAGGGCGTAGACCTGGTACAAATTGGGATGAGTAGCGGATGATGCTGACATTTTACTTTTTTCCCATACTTCATGCTTGTTTGTATGTTTTTGAATAGTTCGTTCACCTGACAAAGTCTTCGCCAATGAAAAACACTACACTCACGTTGTGCTAAAAGTCTTCTAAAGATTTTAGCTTTGGTACATATTCAAATCACAAAACCGGATTTAGAAATCCTGTTCTTTGTTCGGGCAAACGAAGTGTGGTGTTGCGTTAACGTTGCAAGAACAGAAGCAAAAATTAGGTGATAACGCTGAAACTTACTATAAGCAAAGTGAACGTGTCACCTTAAGGCTGGTGTGTTCACACATCTGAACAATAAACCTACAGACGACTGGAAAGAAAGTTCTGATACTTCCTGGCTTACACTCTTTAGCGTAAATTTAGGTGTGCAAGGGGTGATGTGGGAACAGGAATGAGGTAAGGAAGATCGCGAGCGGTTCTTGTACTGATACGGCGTGCCCTTGGTATTGATCGGAAAAAGCACGGAAAATTACCAATCACCGCAGTCGGCCACTAGAATCCTCCTCCAGACACTGGTGGAATCTGTCCAGCTACTGCATTAGAATCTAAAAACCCGCTATCAATGGGACTCGAATTCTGGGATCTGACGGTCAGAATCACTGCATTAGGATTGATTGATTGGTTACTGGTTCAGGAAGATTCAAACAGCTAAGTTAATTAGTATCTTAAGTGCAGTGGATGTGATTTCCTCTTGAGGTGGCGGAAACCTTCCCCAGTAGAATGGTGAGATCCGGCGCCGACTTATGTGTCGTCTTGCTGGGTTTTCTTTATCCAGGTATCTCTCACCAGCGGAGCACCGCCGCTCCGAGACGAGCTCTATGCTCCCAAATGGTTTCCCGACATGTTTAGTTTAGTGCGTGTAAGTGTATGTAAGTAAGGGATGAAGATAGGACAGGGAAGGGGAAAGAAAGATCGTGCGTGACCGTTTGTTAGGGTTCGCAGCTCAGGCATTCGCCTGGTGCTGATCGGAGAGACCACAGAATGTTACCTTCTAAAGCAGCCTACCTCTAGAATTCTCCTTCAGACAGCAGCTGAATTCGACTTAGCTATCTAGCTAGTGTCGAAAATCCCTCCTCTGCCGGGACTCGAACCCTAGGACCTTCCAGTCATAGTTTATGACTAGACATAAACATGGGTTTATGTGCTGGGCCACCTAAAGTGGAACTGCGTTAGGAACCTAAGATGATCTACATGAGGTAGGAGCGGAGGTTACATTTATTACGGATGCTGCGACAACGTCTTTCCAGCGACGACGCCCGCGACAAACTTCGCTCCTGCGGCGGCGACGTCGGCGGAGTTCGTCAACTCGCAACGCGAGGCCCCTGCGGCGATTCGCCACCCGGCGCGCTGGCGTCAGGGCGGTGATATTGCTCCTGAGGAGGAGTGAATGGCCGCCGCGAAGAAAGAAGAAGCGGCGAAATCGGCAAGAGGTTCCGCAGAGGGTCAAAGTTGATAAAATTAATGCGAAAAGGGTGATGGTGTGAAAATAGAAAAAAAACCTATGGGGAAGCAGTGTTTCGTGCAGGGCCAATGACAGCTGGTTGAAACATCATTGTGTGAGGAGTAGGTGTGTAGAGGAAACAACTTGGAAAATCAGCGTGGTGTATAGGGGGACAAGTGTACAGTCACAGAACTGGTTGTCACAGAATTATGTAAGCGTGACGATTAGGTCGGTAGACGCAACAAGTCGGAGAGGTTCTTTGAAGAGGAATGTTTGTCTCTTAAACACGAGTAAATTGTAGATTGGTCGAGAGGACAAGCGGGCAATCGAGCATAATATTTTCTGCATGCTAAATGGCACAGCAAATGAAGATATGTAGGAAGAGGAACACGGGAAATACGTCATTGTAACCTGTGTAGGGCCAATGAGAGCTGGGAAATCGGTCCTGCGAAGACACAATGACGGATGGTTGTCTTAGGGAAAAGAGAAAGGGTAAACTGATCGAGAAAACAAGCTGGGAAATCGGGTGGAGGAATTAGACTTAGTGCTTGAAGAGTGAAAAGTATGTAGGAAAAACACTAGTAGAAAATCGACACGAGATTTTGGAAAGAGTCAATAATGGCCGGTTGGGAGAAGAGTAAAGGGTAGAGAGATCGGCAGAAGAAAATAGGAAAATTGGAATGACGTTCCGTGAAGAATCACTGACGGAGGGTTCATACAGTACGACGAGTGAAGAGTAAGAAGAGGCGGCAAGTCAGAAAGGTGGTGGGGTCAATGCCATTTGTCATGGCGGAAATGAATGATTTATCAACACCGAGGTGGAGAGGTTGGAGGCTGGAAGTAACCTGTTTTGGGGGAGACATGTGGGAGTAAATCAGTTCGTAAGAAACAATAGAAAATTTGGGATAGCAATGAATGATGTAAAAGAGACCCTACAGCAATAGGGTGATGCTTCCGATGTCGATACTCGGTACGTATAACACAAAGATAATTCACGTAATATTTGACAAAATGGAACCGATGGTTTCATGAGGGAGTCATGAAAAATCTTATCATTTATTTTTACGACTAGAACTATAAAATTCACCTGGGTACACACTTCGTATCCAGTAAAGCCATTATTTTATCGTAAAGATTTCATTTTATTAATTAATTAAAAATGTCAAGAGCTCGCAAATCAAGTTCATTCGGAAGAGCTCCGGAAATACGTTGAACTTTTATCTAGACAGATTAGAACTCAATTGAATTTTTGTTAGCGAACATGCACGGTTCTATAGAAAACATACTAGTAAAAATATTTATTTATTTTAATTTGTTCTAGAATAATTTGCAAGAAAGAACCTATTAAAATCCATTTATACATACAACAAATTAAGAATATAACAAACTAAACATCTGTAGAATTTTACTTTTGCAAATGCATGAGACACTTTATAGAATAATAGATCAAATTCGGAAGACTACTTTTTAAAATCTCTTATGTCCGCGTACAAAAGAAATGATTTTATTAATTATTTATGACCTTCTCAGTTATAATAATCGGAAAAGTCTAAAAAAGCTAATTTTAATTTACCAGCTTTGGTTCGCGTCTCGAAACGCAGCTTTTAACTTAATTCAATTGCGGACAGCCTCTCGTCCGCAAGGCACGAAGCCTCTCCAGCGTGTCCACCGATATTTTGGCAGCTCCAGCATCAAGGGACCATGCGCCAGGGGACTGTGCAGGGGTGAGGGTGGGGGGTGGGGGAAGCGTAAAAGGTGAGTGCTGTCACCCCGCTCGCCAGAGAATCACTCAGGCCCACCCATCTCGTCCGAGCCACTCTGGCAAATGGCTTCACGCGTAACTCAGGACACACGGAATGCATTCGGACGCGATTTGCAACCTAACGTTCCAGCTCCGACCTGCGTGGCGTTGCGGTGGAATGGCTTACGGAACGAGGCCGCAAACACAGTTTTTTTCCGTTAACTATAGTTTCCAGAACGTTATTTAAAACAATTTTGCTACGATCAACGCCAACGCTCCTCGCGTTATATCAAACAACCACTTTTGTCAGGAATGTGGTAAAACTTTCGACAATTCTATTCCGGGAGTTTTAGCTAAAAATATTGCAGTCAACAGTTATCAATTTCAATACAGCAAACTAGAACCCTCATCAGATCTTACCACAAAGTGAAATCTTTGACCTTATACTGACCACTGACTAGGATTGATTACAAAATATACGCCAAGAAGACTAGAACTAATTACCATTTTCCTATATAAAGTTTCGCAATGTGTCATCCACAGCAGTAATCATTGGAATTTACGTGTAAATTATACGACTGCCATAGCAATTCTGGTGTAATGTGAAGTACGTAAACAGAAGGCTGCGGGTTGGATTTCCTATAAGGTATTGGTTTTTAGTCATGTTGTCGTGACGTAGTTTGCTTTCTCGCCAGTCACGCGCTCCAGTTGATCATCACCCCATTCATAATTATTGACGAATCAACATCATTAATCTTCATATCACTTTGCCATTTTTAAGACGGTGGAAATGAAAGTAAATACACCTCTGTGACCACCTTCTCAAGAAAGGAGGGCAAAGACGTTAGGCCACATTATCGTCTTCGCTCAAAAATTTAATATTGAAGTTATCACTCACCATAGTAATGGAAGTACAGCAGTGCTGAACCTAATGGACAAGGAAAACAAATGTAAAACGATCTTTTTTATGTAATTCCAATACTTTTAATACATCTACCAACTTTTGATATATGATCTTCGGAAACTTAAGAAATCAAAGTGCTTGATATCTCCAACTGTATCTATTACCCGGAACTGTTACAGTCAAATGTTGTCGGTAATGGGACTGTAACGAAGAATTTGATAACTCGCATTGTTGTTTTTTTCTCACAGATACAAGATAGGGAAGTTCCACAGATTCTGATATCGTGTTGTCGTTGAATGCTGCTTACAAGTTCAATTTAAAAAATGTATAATGGATGTTGTTTAGAATGGTACACTTTGTGAAAGGAATACATGTTTGGTCAAACAAAAACATGCTAGCTAACTACAGTTAATCTAGAATTGCAGTCGAAATAAGTATGTCGTCACTTATTTCATCAATCTTGTTTTGCAAGATTGTTGAAACGCGACTTCCATAATAATGCCTGACCGCGACGTTGTGAAACGAATTAAAATGATGTCTTTGTACTTCCGGTGTGAGAGTAATCCGCAAAGCAACATGTATTTACTGGAAGAGGAGGACTGACGGGCACTTCCGATGGAATGCCACCCTCGATACGGGTTATCAGATTAATGCCCTACAATGAATTCTTACGATTTTACATTGACTTACGTTAGATAGAATTTATGAACGCTTTAAGGATTGGAGCCCAATTTAATTATATTTGTGCCACAACTTCGAGACAGTAGGGGTCCTATGTGTTCTCTTATTAGGCATAGTGAATGTCTGATGGGTTCACTGACCTTTTATTATTTCCGGGCGCGTCAACTGCTAAGGTCATTAGTCCCGTGAGTATAGTGTATGTTTTCATCGCGGGAGATGGAGATTATCTTCCCTCGCTGAATGGCAAAATCCGGGTACGAGTTACACATTGGTGTGCGGTGCTTTCCCCAACGAGGGGTCTCCTTCTAGCGGGGCGCCGCCCCAACCGGGACAAGCTCTAGGCAACCGACTGGTCGTCCGATATATGTGGTAGTGTAGTGCATGTAAATAAGGGGTGAGGATAGGGCAAGGATGAGGAAGGAAATGTCAAGCACGGACCGTGGGCCGTTTACTGAGGTACTGCTCCGGCATTCGCTAGGTGTTGACCGGAGAAACCACGGAAAACTACCGGACAGAGTAGCTGGTCGCTAGAATTCTCTTCCGGACAGCGGCTGGACTCGACCTAAATATGTACTTAGTGTTGAAAATCCTGCCTCGGACGGGACTCGAACCCTAGGACCTCCCGGTCAGAAGCACTTGCAGTAACATCAATTGATGTCCTGGGACATCTAAGCCTGTGATGTGTGATGGGAAGGAGAATTAGTTGAAGGTGTCATCCTCTATAAATGAAATTGTTACACCTCGAAGAGATTAACATGATAAAGGCGGATAAAACCCTCAGTGATGTCCATTTATCACCACGAAAATTTCCGGTTTATTACTCTTAATTTTTTCCCTTTCCTCATTCCTTTAATTATAATTTACAAAACATAATAATTTCATCTCAACGCTATCGCACAATACTTTACATTCCAGTCGAGTATCAAGTACATAACCCACACTTTAGAGGGAGTCCACAAATATCCCACACGATGATCCCTTCACAAGAAAACGCATTGTATGGAAATTAATCTGTCAGCCGAGATGAACGTTTTACAGCCGGCAGCGCCAGTGGATTCTCGCGAGGCGTCGTGCATCAAAGGCAGCAGCGCCTGTTCTTTCCGCGCTCGCCCATTCGTCGCAGGTGAAGGATTTCTTGAGCGATCTGCTCAGCGCCTGCTCAGCAGGGCCTCGACGCGCCTGCGCAGTAAGCCCCGCGTTGAGCAGGACGAGTCTTCCGTCGCAGAGCGAAGACTCAGCAGGGAATCGCCCCTTCGATCGGAGACAGATCTCGTGCGAATCGAAGTAACGGACTTCACGCGGCCGTGGCCGATATATTTGAAGAATATATTTGGCGGGCGATATATTTGAAGAATATATTTGGCGACCGATATATTTGAAGAATATTTTTGGCGACCGAAGTATTTGAAGAATGTATTTGGCGGCCGATATATTTGAAGAATACATTTGGCGGCCGATGTATTTGAAGAATATATTTGGCGACCGATATATTTGAAGAATATATTTGGTGACCGATATATTTGAAGAATAAATTTGGCGGCCGATGTATTTGAAGAATATATTTGGCGGCCGATATATTTGAAGAATATATTTGGCGGCCGATGTATTTGAAGAATATATTTGGCGACCGATATATTTGAAGAATATATTTGGCGACCGATATATTTGAAGAATAAATTTGGCGACCGATATATTTGAAGAATATATTTGGCGACCGATGTATTTGAAGAATATATTTGGCAACCGATATATTTGAAGAATACATTTGGCGACCGATATATTTGAAGAATATATTTGGCGACCGATATATTTGAAGAATACATTTGGTGGCCGATGTATTTGAAGAATATATTAGGCGGGCGATATATTTGAAGAATTAGGACAGGTACGAAATGGACTCGTTGATAATTATTTATGCACCAAGGGCCTTGTAAGAGTTCTAATGATTGAGTGGCCACGAAACGGTCGAGGGCCTGTGGCCCGAGATCATTACTACCAGTCAACGCCCGTGGTACATACAAGAGTTTACTTTTTACCTAATTTTATTGATTCAAATGTACTAATTAACTAGATGTTAACTTGGTTAGATATTTTTTATTTCCCTCCCATATTTTCCTTTCATAATTACCTACATATTAGAATCATTCAACTGTTTTCATAATTCCTTTGTCACCACGATCCTCACGATCCAGGTAAGTTCTACAATGTTTATCGAATTTCGTACCTAAAGCAATAACAAGCAAAAAGGCATCACTAAAAGATAAAAGTGATTTTGTGTAGGGAAAGAATGACCTGAATCTCACTTTAATCCCTCAGAGATATAATGTACTTAAATTGGTCGCATTCCTAAGATACAACTTTATAGTTCCTAGGTTTTAATTAATCTATTAGTCACCTCTTTTGATTTCCTAAATGTCTTGAATCTTGTAAAACGTGTAGATTTTAATAAATTTACATATTTAATTAAAAATTTGACATATTAAATATACTATTATAAAAATGTTTTATTGTAGACTTCCTAAATATTCATTTTGACGACATTACTTATATTTTGAAGAGCAAAATATCTGATAATGACGAGTTTCCAAATATCTCGTCTACGTATCTTTGGGGTAATTTATTCGTCGTGTTGAGTAGACGTGAGGCGAGTAGATGAATGGAAATCAAAATGACGTCCAAAAATATTTTTAATGACTGACAGTTAAATGGTTTATTTTCTTCTTTTACCGTACGTGATAAAAGCTGTCAAAAACCGCCGGAAAATTAGAACAAAATCATTTAACTCCAAAGGTACGGTTGATTTGTATAATGTTTGTTTTTATATTTTTTATTTTATAAAATCTGTTCCAAGTTATGTTGCATCATCAATGGGTGCACAAGATATAACGATTAAAAGGGATGAAAAGAATGAACGAAAAACGAGAAAAACAGGAAGAAAAAACAGTAAAAGATCCACGTCAACACGCAATAGACATGGACAGAAAACCGAAATCTCTTACTTCTGAACGGTCCTACATTCGTTTAGAGTCAACGACAAACACTAGAAGCAACAGTAGCACTGTGGAACACAAAATAAAGAAATTGAACACTTGGGACTCCTAAGCGACTGTCAACTAGATACGGCGGAATGCAAGTGGTGCACCTGGTGACGCTGCTCGCCATGTTTTTAGCCCTCATTCCTTATTCCTCTACCGTCTCAAGGAGCTATGGAACGTCGATATAAATGGTGGAAAAATTCCCCCAACGTTTCTGCTCGTATTCACACGTGCAGGCGCGACGTCAACAAGCGATTTCCCGTTCGACCTCCGCTGGAATCGACGTAAGAAGCCACGAAGCCTCGCCGCGTGCAGGCGCGTGCGGTAGGCGTTGCTCAAGACGGAAACACGCGCTCCACCGCCAGCATTGGTTAGATTGAATGATTGATTGATTGTTAGTGATTCCGTCACGTCAACTACTATGGTCACTAGTCCAGGAAGTGTAATGCGTGTTTTTTGCTTGGGAGGTGGCGGTGGTCTTCCTCCGCTGGATGGCCTGATCCGCCCGCTGACCTACCGTCGGCTAAAGGGGTTTTCCACATCCAGGTATCTCCTATCAGCGTAGCACCGTCCCAGCCAGGACAATCTCTAAGTCCCCGACAGGTCTCCCGGCATGTGTTGTAGTGTAGTGCATGTTAGTGTAAGTGCGTGTGTATGAGGAGAGGATAGCATAAAAAAGAGTAACGAAAGATCGCGCGCGGTCCGCGGCCCGTTTGGTAGGGTATTGCTCCGGTATTCGCCTGATGTTGATCGGGGAAACCACGGAAAACTACCGATCAGAGCAGCCGGCCGCTAGAATTCTCCTCCAGCAGTGACTGAATTCGAACTAGCTCTCTAGCTAGTGTCGAAAATCCTGCCGCCGTCGGGACTTGAACCTAGGACCTCCCGGTCAGAGGCGCTGCAGTGACATCAGTTGATGCACTGAGCTACCGCTTCCGGTAGGATTGGTTAGTGATTCCACGTTTGAGGAGTAAACATTCAAAACGTTATATATTCACTTCACACTTTTCTAATAAAAATGAGAAATGTAGATGAAATATTACATTTTTTCACACTGTCTTTAACTCAACGAATAGAGTACTACTTAATGTATTGTAAGCAATCTTACATTTCGTTTTGGAAATAAAACTCTAGGTAAAAACAACAAAACTCAATTTTTGTCAAGTGGACATGCCACCTTTTAAATGTTTGTTCCTCAATTACACTAACATGCTCTACACTATCACACACGGCGGGAGACCGGTCGGCAGCTTAGAGCTTGTCCGGCTTGTCCGGGAGATTCCTGGTTGGACAAAACCCCGCTAACCGACGGTAGGTCGGCACCGAATCTCGCCATTCATCGGAGGAAAACCACCGCTAGCTTCGGAGGAAACACATTTCACCGCACTTACGGGACTAATGATATTAATAGTTGACGCGCCCGGAATCATTAACAATCAATCAATTATTGATTTGTGATTCCGCGCGCGTCAACTGCTAATATCATTAGTGACGTAAGTGCGGTGCATGTTTTGTCGCGGAGGGTGGCAGTGATATTTCATCGCTGATTGATGAGATACGGCGCCGACCTACCCGTCAGCTTGCCGATTCTTCCCCAACCTGGTACCTCGCTTTAGCGGGCACCGCTCCATCGGGGCAAGCACTAAGCTCCCAACTTTTATGGTAGTTTAGTGCACGTTAGTTTGTGTGTAACGAAGGGATGAGGATAAGACTATGACAAGAGTGGAAAGGGCACGCGAAGATTTTTTTTACAGTTACTTGGATAAGTTTGTGTTTTAAGTATTCTTTGTACAACAAAATATTGGAAAGAAAATAATATGCGTGTACTGTGTACGTTACACTGCAAAACACCTATGAAGAACGTCAATAGAAGGGTTTGCAACATTAGGACATTCACATTGAATAACTTCACATTTCTATTCTCTTCTATTAGATGTTCAGCCTTAAATAGCCATCTTGATTGAGTTTTTTGTGTCTCAGTCGCTTAAGGCGTATGCCGTGCTGGACTCTAGACTTCCACTCCAGGTGTAAATTTAAAATATACACTCATTTTTTGTTAATTGTTCACAACTGAGATATCCGCACGTAAGTGATGACGTCTGACGTTGACTGACCTGAACTTGTGAACGAGAAATTACTTTCTTTATATCACAAGGAGATTCATGAAGAGAACAAATAACAATCAAAGTTCAATCATATCTGAAGGATATGCACCACATTTCATGCAGATACTTCATTGTACATCCGACGAAAGGCGTAATGTCACTTATTATTACGCTCGAATGCTCAATTGAAATTGTAATAATGAAAATGAACAGTAATTTGATTAAAGTAGTTAGGTGGAAGAGCAGGCTTAATGATCTGATCCTTGCCACAATTATTATTATTATTATTATTATTATTATTATTATTATTATTATTATTATTATTATTATTAGAAAACCTCTATTTACAAAACAAGGTAGTGATTGTTCTGGATGAAACATCAGATATACCATTATCACCTGCAATATTCGAACGATGTCGCGAAGTTTTCTAAACACCATGCTCCACATACAAGTATGATTTGCAGGGACTGGTGCAACGGAACGTAAACCTAACGTACCCCAAGCCTCAGAGAGCAACAGAAGCGGCGTCGCACGAGAAGCACGCGGCAGGCAACGGCAGGCGGTAGCGCGCGAGGGTCGTCGCACGTGAATGGACGCCACGGCGTACCGGCCCTTCTGTCCCCCTCCTCCCCCCCTGGCCAGGTGTTGTTGGCCGCTCTGTACGATGGCCGGTGGAGACAGCGGGGCAGGGGCGGTGACGGGTGCCATGGCGGTGACGCGTACCGGGTGGCGGGTGGCCAGGGCGGTGGCGGGGGCGGGAGCGATGGAGGCGTTGGTGGAGGTGCCGGGAGCAGTGGATGAAGTGATGCGATGGCGATGGCGGTGGCGATGGCATTGGCGGTGGCGCTAGAGGCGGAGGCGGCGGTGAAGCGGTGGCGGCGGTGGCGACGGTGGCGGTGGCGGTGGCGGTGGCAGTGGTGGCGATGGTGGCGATGGTGGCGGTGGCGACGGTGGCGACGGTGGCGGTGGTGGCGGCGGTGACGGCGGTGGCGGCGGTGGCGGCGGTGGCGTCGGTGATGGCGGTGGCGGCGGTGGCGGTGATAGTGGTGGCGGTGACGGTGACGGTGGCGGTGGAGCTGGCGGTGGCGATGAAGGTTGCGGTGGCGGTAGTGGTGGTGATGAAGGTGGGGGGGGATGGCAGTGGCGGTGGTAGCTGTGACGTAGCTGGCGAGGGCGATGAGAGTTGCAGTGGAGGAAACGGAGAAGGGGACGGTGGCGGTCATAGTGGCGGTGGAGGTGACGGCTGCGGTGAGGGGACGGGAGCGGTGGAGGGGACGGTCGTGGTGGCGGGGGTGGGAGCGGAGGCCGTGGAGGTGGCGTTAGAAGTGGTGGAGACGGCGCTAGTGGTAGCGGTGACTGGTGGCGGTCGCAGTGGCAATGGAGGTGGAAGTGGCAGGGGCGGAGGTGGCAGTGACAGAGTTGGAGATTACGGCGGAGGTAAAACGGAGGATTTGGAGATGGAGGGAGAGGCGGAGGACGAAAAGATGTAGGTGGAAATAGAGATGCCAGCGACGGCGACGGCATGATGGGGAGGCGTCTGGCAACCGGAAACGTTTCCTGACCGCGTGGTTTCCGCTCGCCCCTTCTACGTACTCTTCCTCCACCCCTATGGCTGTCCCTTCCTGTCTACTGACCGCGTCGCGCCGGCCGTCTCCTGCGCTCGCTCAAGTTTTGTGAACACTTTCAGATTCACAGCGACTTCTTACAAGAGGTTCCGAAATAAAGTGCTGCAAAATGTAAGTGGCCTGGCGGAAAGAAAATTGCGAATAATTTTCCTAAACTGCGTACTAGACTATTTTCCGCTGGAAGTTTGAGAGAGCGATTTTATATCTTTTTACTCGAGAAATTTGTAAAGCGTCTCGAGGCTACTGAAATTGTAATTGTTGTATACTATCCTGAGTAGGCTGCTAAAATTATGATTGTTGATGTGCGAGCATCCAATTGTTCACTTCTTCGATTTCAATTCGAAATAGAATTTGTTTTTTATTAACAGGAAAAAAATATAGATACCTAAATGAATTTTTTTCCCGCCAAAATTGACTTGTAATACTAGGTGGCAATTTAGAAGGAATTTATTGATACCCTTTAAGTCTGTGTGGCCTCTTTGTCATCAGGACTAAATGTTTTCGGAATATGATGAAATATTTTGTCATCATGTTAATCCCGGTTAATCTCCACCATTAACCATTGAATCCACAGAATGAAAATTTAGTCAAATAGTTTAATAATTATTAACTCAAGTAGCAAAAAAAAACAGATTGAACTACACACATCGATATCTAGAACTAGTGCAGTGCTCTTCGTGTTGTACTGGCACGAAGTCGTCAGACACCTATTATAGAAATAACTGCTTTAAATAATAACAGGAGAAAAGTTCTGCAGAAACATGTTCTATCCGTATTTTACTTGTATCACACAAACTGTTCAGGTGAGGATGAGATATCTTCATTAAAACAATTTTTTTAAAATATACTCTAGTACACAAGTTAGATGTACTACACTTCTCCTTGAATATACTCTTCTTATTCCTGGCAATTTGACATTCACGTCATGTTTACAAAGTGCGCACTGTACGAACAATGTATAAACAGGAAGTAGCATTGCAACGTTATACGCTTTAAATGATTTCTGAGAACTGAGTCAAAATGTTAATCATACGAAGGTGACAAAGTTTCAAAGAGACGCAGTAGCTTTTGGTATGCAAGGGCTGTCTGCTGCCAGCACTTTGAATTCACGCCATCCGGTGCCCCACCCAACCCTGCCCCTCCCAAACCTGCGCCGACTAGCACCGCCCCTGACCCTGGTGACAATGTCTAGTGCCAAGGCTACGCCATTTTGGGCACCAGGCAAAACAAACTCAAACCTTGCACTTAGAAAAGATAAACCAATAATTAGCAGTAATATGTTAATTTAAGCAATAACATTCTGAATGTGCCTTCCAAAATTAAAACTAACAATTTTTAAAAATTTTGACGATTTCTTTTGCTAAATTGTATTTAACGAGAGACAATTTTTGGTATGATGTGATTCATATTACGAAGAAAGTCTATGCCATCTACGGTTACACTCACTCAATATAACAATAGCAACTTCTATAAGCTAAAGAAATTTTCCAAATATTAATGCCCTTCTCTACAATGCGCGAGTGTGCGTTGCAAATTACGCGTTTCCTCAGGTCAAGGTTTTTGAAAAATTCGGAGGCTGAATGGCGTATCTTCACCAGCAATTGCGCGAGCGACAGCGAATCAATTTGGAATTGGAATAGGAACTAGGAATTA
The DNA here is from genome assembly GCA_011170035.1 of Teleogryllus occipitalis. NCBI lineage: Eukaryota > Metazoa > Arthropoda > Insecta > Orthoptera > Gryllidae > Teleogryllus > Teleogryllus occipitalis. The sequence continues at coordinate 34,748 of BLKR01009694.1, forward strand.
CGTGAGGGACAGCGAATCAACTAAGAATTGGAATTGGAATTAGGACTTGCGCGAGCGACAGCGAATCAACTAGGAATTGGAACTAGGAATTGCGCGAGGGACAGCGAATCAACTTGGTCGTTAAATATTTTTGCATAAAAATATTAACGTATCCGAACGTGCCACGTATTGCGACATCATAATGGTGGGGGTCATCCCGTATATACTGAAAATTAAAATTGGTGTTACAGAGTCTGTAGTTAAGACTTGTGAATTTTATTTAAATGTGCTTGGTCCAACTATTTTCAAGCGTCAGTCAATTATCGGACAAACATCTGCAGGTTCCAAATGAAGGTAAGAGAGCTTTTCATTTTCATATGTACCTCCGTGGGTGAGAGATTAGCGTCCAGCCCCCAAAACTACGAGCGAGGCTTCGATCAAGGTTGATTTGCGTAGATATTCGAAGGGCAAAAAGTCTAGAGTGGCCTCATCATGCTTACGCTATGGAAAAGTACCCTAGTAAATGCGCATCAACATTAGTTTTCAACAAATTCCATTCTAATGTGATCCCACATTCGCTCAGCGGGGAACACTTCAAGTTACTGAGTTCATTGTTGCGGCACTTCCTGGAGGTATACATGGCACTGAAAATTTATCGCCAGTCATTGATTGTTAGTGATTCCGGGCGCGTCAACTACTGAGGCCTTTAGTCCCGTAAATGTAGTGTATTCTTTTCATCGGGAGGTGGCGGTGATCTTCCCCACTGGATGGCGAGATCCGGCACCGACCTACCGTCGACTAGCGGGTGTTTCCCGTCAACAGGTATCTCCCAGCAGCGGGGCACTGCCCCAGCCGGGACCAGCTGTAAGCTCCCGAACGGTCTCCCGGCATGTAGTGTAGTGCATGTTAGTGTAAGTGTGTGTCATTAAGAGGTGTGTATAGGACAAGGAAGAGGAAGGAAGGATCGCGCGCGGTCCGTGGCCTGTTTGTTAGGATACTGCTCCGGCATTCGTCTGGTGTTGATCGGAGAAACAACGGAAAACTACCGATCAAAGCAGCCGGCCGCTAGAATTCTCCTCCAGACGGCGACTCAATTCCATCTAGTGGAAAAGCTAGTGTCGAAAATTCTGTCGAAAATTGTGACAACGAAAATTCTGCCGTCTAGGACTCGAACCTAGGACCTCCCGGTCAGAAGCACTATAGTGACATCAGTTGATGCACTGGTCCACCGCTCCCGGTTTGCCGACAATGCTGAGAGCCTATACATAAGGAGTCAATTACAAAATTCCCAGCAATTTCAATCCATTTTCGGAGGTAGATCAAAGGACCAATCTGGCACTGTCCTGTAACAAACAAACAAGCTAATAAGCGTACAGATCTACGTCAGCCACAGTCCCGGTCCCGCAACAACACGCCATCGCGACCAGTGCATGAAAACGTGCTTAGCGAAAACAAGACCTAGGGGACAGAGAATGCGCCAGCGGCCGGAGTTCGATTCCCAGCAGCAGGTCCGCGACGGCTTGCGCGCGGAAGTTTCATAAATCAACTGACGCTGGGAGGCGGCCGCCGATGATTATGATCGATGACAGCGATAAACAACGCGGCCGCGATGACAATGACGCCGATGACATCCGCGAAGCCACGCTGATGAGCGAGATCAACGCCGCTCGCGCCGCCTGGACGCGGTTTCGACGCGTGGTGGGCGTGGCATTGAGACACAGCCGGGCAGGAACTGGCATTTCCTTTAGGCGGTGGTGGCGTGTTTAAAATACCAGGAAGGGACAACACGATAAATTGTCCAGTAAAACTAAGTCCCCATTTGTACTTACTGGAGGACTTCTCGCAACCAGCTACTCTGATCGGTCGGTTGGTTAGTGATTCCGGGCGCGTCAACAGCTTAGGTCATTAGTTCCGTAAGTGTAGTGCATGCTTTCTTCCTCGGGAGAGGGCGTTGATCTTCCCCCATTGGATGGCGAGATCCGGCACCAACCTATCGTCGGCTAGCCGGGTTTCCCCCAACCAGGACTCTCCCACCAGCGGGGCACTGTCCCAGCCGGGAAAAGCTCTAAGCTCCCGACCGGTCTCCCGATTTATGTGGTAGTGTAGCGCATGTTAGTGTGAGCGTGTCTATGTGCAAGGGGGGAGGATAGGTCAATGAAGAGCAAGGAAAGATCTCGCTCGGTCCGTTGTCCTTTTGTTAGGGTACTGCTCCGGCATTCACCTGGTATTGATAGGAAAAAACACGGAAAACTACCGATCAGAGCAGACGGCCGCTAGAATTCTCCTCCAGCGACTGAATTCGACATAGCTGAAAAGCTAGTGTCGAAAATCCTGCCGCCGTTAGGACTCGAACCTAGGACTTCCTGGTCAGAGGCGCTTCAGTGACATCAGTTGATGCACTGAGCTGCCGCTCCCGGTTTTATGAGGTAGTGGCGTGTTTAAAATACCAGGAAGGGACAACCCGATAAATTGTCCAGTAAAACTATGTCCCTATCTTTACTCACTGGAGGATACTTCTAGTGGCGAGCTACTCTGATCGGTAGTTTTCCGTGGTTCCTCCAATCAACACCAGGCGAATGCCGGAGCAATACCCTAACAAACGGGCCATGAACCACGCGCCATCTTTCCTTCCGCTATCTTGTTTACATACACTTATACTCACATGCACTACACTACCACACATCCCAGGAGTGTAGTGAAACGGGGTCGGTCGAAGCCCGAGTGGAGCAATTATACGAGCAAAATAAAATCACTTTTACCGCGTGTGCCATGTGTTATTTTCTAGACTACCTTATAGACTTTCATTTTATTTTTATTCAAGAAAACAAATTACTATTGTCCATTAAGGCCTGTAGAAGCTGATTGAATCAGACGAAGTGATTTGTTTTCTTTGTTACCTTCACAGTTTTATCCGAACATTTGACCATTGTCTCACTTGTAAGTTGTGTTAAAAATTTAACGTTTAGCAAGAGATGCATACTCTAAAGAAACCGCTTTTACAATGGGTTCTCTAAAAAAATACGTATTTCTGCCAGCGATATCAACAGCGAATTAATATTTTACATTTCAGCGCGCTGACAAAACTAAAGGATTTCCGTTCTCCGTTATGTCTTCAAAACCAACGTGATGGAGGACAGAAATTCCAACATTAAGACATATTTTGCTAAAATACTCCAAAAGATCTATGCCAAGTGAATCAACACTGTGCAAATGCCACCATTTGCTTCGGTGTTACGATGAAGTGATAAAAAATTGAAGAAGAAACTAAAAATATGAAGATCTGGATATCTGTTGGCAAAACAACTGATAACACATTTTATGGGTGAATTTCAGTAGCTATTTACTCCTATTTTTCTGTTGTCAACTTGCTGGAGGATAAAGTATGATCAGTTGTATAGGCAAATAAACTTCTTGATCCTTTAGAAATGAAAATACCCTACTTTTTATTGCGACACATACATGCTAGGGGAAAAGTGTTATTGGTAATAGGGCTAGATAAGCTACAACAGTACACACTTTCTGGTATTATTTATAAATTTGTAATTTTCGAAAATTCAGAGAGTTCAACGAAAATGAGACCCACGTCATTCATTCAAGCGTCTCTTCTTCTATCCGTGTACAACATTTGAAGAAAAAATTCGGATCAGTTTTTGAGAAAATGTATTTTTATTGCATTAATTTCAAGCAGTAAATACGCGAAAACTACTTTCAAACACTGTATCTGAACCTTTTTTTAAGAGAATAGACTTTCTCTAAAGCAAAAATATTTATCTTAAATTTTGTAGTTTTTAAATTTTAACTTTTTTGCAATTTTCGAAAATACGGAGAGTTTGCGGTTTTTCTTCATATTTATCTTTACCCAAGAACAATAACATGCCTATTTTCCCACGTGTCCACTTTTCTTGACTTTCAAAAATATTAGTATTTAGTGTAAATCATTTGGCGCTGCAAAAGGTATATTTGAAAGAAGAAAGGAATTCCAATCCAAAAATTAGGATCTATGGTATATAATTTAGAATTCATCTGAGAAAGTAACACATCTTGATCTGTTACCTCTGCCAACATAATCAATCAATTATTACAATTTTGAAAACCGATTACGCTAAAACTTGATAAAATATTACGACTGAGAGGTAGATTTGAATCAGATGAAAGCATTGCAAATCCAAATGTAAAGACCGACATTCTTTCAGAGAAAATATCCCTGCACCACTTCAGAACATGTGGCAGGATGGAAAGCTCATAATGAATAATACAACAATTCAGAATTGTAGAGCATTTTATAAATTAAACATTTTGTCAAAACTGTGAAAATATGCATATTGATTAATTTAAATGAGTATCGCCATTTATTTAATAAAAATCACGTCAACTCCCTAGTCCCCCTCGGTCCATATCTTTGCCTTGAATCGTTTTCTTTTTAAGTTCGTGTTGCTGCTACATCACGTACATCTCAACCGTTTACGTTAGCAGCACGCCATTCCTATCAGCACTGACATCACCACTGTGGTTACAGCCGCAGTCGCCGCCGCTGCCCCGCCCCTGCCGCTCCCCCGCGCGCGGTGCGCTATCGCATTGGTCACGACAAGCGAAGCGCCCAATCAAGCGGATAATTATGGGAGCAGGATGCGTTCAAAGTGTGCTGCTGAATTTCATGATATAATTAACATTAATACCCACTGTATCTGCGCCTACCCTAATTAACAATTATACTTCCAATGTATGCACATTTACTCGTGGGTTACAGAAGCGCACCCGGGGAACGACCATAAAGGCAGTACTACAATGTTTGATTTTAAAATTGCAGTACAACGTTGCTGTTTCACTCCATGTCGATTTCGCTTTCGTTCTCGGTTGTGAGCGATTCCGAGAACTGGTTTTAAAGAGTCAATGCACAAGTAGGTCTAATGACAGCTACTGTAGTTTCAGACATTAGAAGAATAATTTTAAAAAGTGATATCATTTACATTGGTACACGTAAATTTTTCTCTCGTCTTGGCGGCTAGTTGTAGATGTCATGTTAACTGTCTTCTCCTTGACTGTTATTATTTACTCCATACAGTGGCATGCATTTCTTTGTTTTGTTTCGCCTACACAGGTCTTGCGTATTCTAACTTTTGCCTCGGAAATTCCCGTGTGCCTTAATTTTTATCTAAAGTGGGTATTGGCATATTGAATCCCATTCGTTTGGCAGTATTCTACATATTTTTGTCCAGATGTCGTACCCTAAAAATATTATACAGCTTTTCATGTTTTCATTTCATTTTAGATTTCTTAAATTTCTGAAATTTTAATAAGATTTTATTACAATGATACACGGGAATAATAGTTTTAAAGTAATGTATTAAAGTTTTTTTAAATGACATTTTTTAAGTTGAAAAAGGCAGTATGGGTTATTATTCCTCGCTTATCACAATAATTCACAATACGTAAAATTATTAATACCCGCGATGCACACTAACTCGACCTCAGAAAAGTTCTAATAGTAGTTGAAGAGTTAATGGTTAATGGATGTCACGTGATAAGTTGGTGTTACTTTTCGTGGAATATTTTTTCATTTCCTGAGTATAAATGATTAAACGGTTCTTGTTACGCCGGTAGTGTTGTGGTTGATGATCATTATTAAGAGTAAATCCAGTACAGTCAATAGGTTAAACTCAAAATTCTCGGAATAAGAGACTGTGTGAGTTTAGCTCAGAGCCAGCATTGCTTCCCTCTCTGGAGCGTCTCTGACCGGGTGGTCCTAGGATTGGAGTCCCAACGAAGTCGTGTTTTTACTTTGTCGCTATGGAATAGAAAGTTATGTAATGCTGTTCGAAAAACGGCGAATTTTCTGCAGAAAGGCTATTATTACAGGGCCCGAGTAAAAATTGAATGCATTCAGTTGCTAAGTTTTAAAAAAATCCTCTAAAACGTGATGCAACCATAATCCATGTTTTGTGAGTCCTTGATAGCGAAAAATCAATTGACGGCAAAACGTCTGAATGTTCCTCCGTCTGCCCGTCCGTCCGTCCCTCTCTCTCTGTCCGTCTGTGAACAACGCTAGCGGCTAACAGTTCAGAAGATTTTCTCCAAAACTGATATTCCCAATCGATCAGACTGATGTCGCTACCCCTTGAATTTGAAACCGATATTCTAATTTTGTGGAATACTTTACGTGAAGCCACTGGGACATTTTCCAAATTTTCAAAAAAAAAGCTCCTTCGTTTTTTATTAATTGTTTTGCTGAATAGTGTAAATGTCGTTTAAGAGAATGGTGCAAATATCATCGTTAAAAATCCTGAATTTTCGAAAATTGCTAAACTTCAAAATTTTTTTCGGCGTTTTCCTACAACTACAATTATGAACATAGGGAATTTTCCCTTTATGAAATCTGTTTCTTAAAGATAGATTTTGAAATAAGATCATGTAGATTTTTTCGAAAATATGAGTACTTTTCCCGTAATACTGCCTGAAATGCGGGCGAGAAAGTACATGCTGTTTTAGCGCCACCACTTTGATACTAGCATATACGGCTAGGGTGAATTTAGTTGCTGCTTAGAGGAGAAATTTGCGGCAGACTGTTTTTATGGGTATTTTTCCGTGGTTGTTTCCATCAATACCAGGCGAATGCCGGAGCAATTTCCAAACAAGTGGTCACGAACAGCGCGCGATTATCCTCTTCCTTCTCCTTCCTCTTCCCTTTACTTCCACTCACTTCCACTGTTCTATCACACATTTTGGCTGACCAGACGGGGGTTTGTCCCAGCTGCGGCGGTGCTCCGCTGGATGGAGATACCTGGAGAGGAACAACCTCAAGCCGACGTGTAGGTCGGCGCCGGATATCACTGTCTAGCGGGGGAGGAACAGTAGTACCACCCATGTAAAAAAAACACTATAAACTAACGGGACTAATAAACATAGCAATTGACATGCTCGGAAACATCAATAAATAAATAAATCGGAATAAGATCGTCCCAACTTACTAACAATAAGAACCATCTGCTCTTCCTGAAGCTAATAAAAAATTGGCTATGTTGATGCCACCGACAATTTTGCGGGTCAATATGAACATTATTCTCTAACAAGAAATACTTCTAACAGATTTATGTTTTCTCTCTCATCAAAATAGGAATGATTTAAAGCCTTGTAACTCAGTGAGTCGAAGGAAACAATTCTGTTTATTCAGTTTTCGCGTCAGTTATTCTGAAGTAATTTTATATAATACATGCAATGAATGTTTCTTCTATAAAGAATTTTTTACAAATAAAATCCTGTCTTACTTTTTAGGACTCAAAAAAGCAAATTAACCACCTAAACTGTGGCTTTAAGGTTTGATTTAAATGAAACCACATACACGTTTGTATTTCGGGAAGCTGAAAATTACTTATTTTCATCCACATACATACTCTTTTAAACAAAAGTTCATTTCTTCCACAAAATTTCCAATTAGTTTCCAGAAGAAATCCATTAAATTTTCTAGCAGTTTATTTTAAAAAAAACCTTATTATAATACAACTTAATTTTACTCCAAAAAGCGTTTAAGAAGAATTTAATAACCGCAAGATTTTCTAAATACGAGTAACATGACTGTGGTTTGCGATTTTAGCAGTTCTCAAATCTAAAGTTTTTTTTAAGTATCTTCAATTTATTAAATAAAAAGCTTGCTTCCTGAACCATCAAAGCACATCGTGACAATAATTTCTAAAAATACATCCTATTACCTTGTAACACTGACATATGCGATGTTTAACGAGACCTACATGACAAAACACATTAAAGTGAATTGCACAGTTACATCGATTGTCTCTCCTCAGAGGGTCTACACTTCAGGAGAACGCTCACTCGCTAAACAGTCCTCACACAGCGACTTAGATGAATCGTCTGCATCATTCGTATTAAAAACTGGGACCTTCCGAAGAGGTAAATATGTGGGATGAAGAATTGTGACAAAAATTACAGTACTCGTTGAACGATCAGAAGACAGATATATTTCGCGGCAGGGAAAATTGTGTACACACTTATTCAATTTAATTTATTTTTGCTGCCATGAATGTCTATGGTAATGAATGAAGAAGTGAATGTTTTCTATGCAACTTGGTATAGATAGAAGACCGGAACATAGCGAATAACCATCCTGATAAAGAACTGTATTCAATACACGAGTAAGGACTTTGATTCAAGTAACGGAAGGAAAGAACTTTGAATCTTCTAATTATTTAAAGAAATTTAAATATGTAATTTGTTGTCATATTCTCTCTAATAATTGAAAACGCGAACATCGAATTAACGCAACTTTGTAGAAGAAAAGGTCAGTGTACCAATTAATATTACATCAGTTTTGTTCTATCGAATTCCAAACTTAAGACTTGGTAATCAATTTCGAACCTCCAGAAAAATTCCTGAGACATTTTTCACTGGTGTCAACTCGATTAGCAGACAACAATGTTCGGGTCACGCCTGCCCGTCAGTCTGCGCAATCTGGCGCCTCTTCTGCGCGTGTCTGCGTGCGCAGGCCTGGCGCCGGCACGTGGCCGGTGCGCAAGGGCGATGCGCGTGTTGGCGGTTGGCGCGTACGCCCTGCTGGCGGCCCCGTTCTTCCTCCGGCCCAAGTCCTTCTTCACCGGGAGCGCCGGCCATCCCCTTCTGGAAGACGCCATGATCACGGTGTGCGCGCTGGTGACGGCGTTGGTGCCCATCGTGCTGGTGCTGCCCACCGTCACCACGACCTACGCGACGCGCTGCGACCGGTTGGTGTGTCTGTTGACGAAGATCCAGCGGCGCGTCGGAGATGAGAAGGACGTACAGCCTGGTGCATCTGTGCGAGGTGGATGGTTGGAGGTAATGGGTGGGAACAATGGACGGGGTTTGAAACAGGTGTTGGCGGGGTTTAGAGGAGGAGTGGCTGTTGTGGATCTAAGTGTCGATGAAGACATGGAGCAAAGAGGGGATAATAAACATGTAAGGGGAAGTGCGGATTTTGGAGGAAAGAGCGGATCTATGAATGGTGAACTGCGTTATATTTGGAGGAACCAACTGAACAGAGGGATAGGGGGCAATGTGGGTGGACGAGATGACAACGCAGGAAGCTCAGATGCAGGCCGGATGCGAGCAGGTAGTTCCATAGAAAGAGAAGAGGTGGCGTACGAGAATAATGATCCCAATAGCCAGGTCTCGGTTTGCAATGCGAACACATCACCAAAAATTCCAAGCGGGTGGATTTATGTGTCTTTGATCGTCATTCTCATCTTCATTGTTGGCACACGACTTCTCGCCCATTATTCCTATTACGTCTGCTTTTACACTACATTCTACACTCTCTGGCCTGATGTTATAATTTGGGTGTATCTACACATCTTTGCGGCGATGGTTCGTTTGCTGAGGTGCTACTTCAACGCCATCAACAGGAAAATACGCGCGCTGGCCGCAAGTATGGACGAAGGAAAGGAGGAACTGCATCTTCAGGGGCTCAGAAAATCTTTGCTTCATCTAAAAAAGTCGGCTTTTGTCGATGTCTCTCAAGACGATTACTTGGAAAAATTGATGAAGTTTTCGAGTGTTGAGAGCTACATTGCCTCGCTGCGAGATATTTACTTTCTCGTTCAGGTAAGAAATTTAACTTCTTAGTGTGTATATAGGCAAAATAATTGCGATATGTATTTTGGTTTTATATGTGTACAATGAGAAGGGTCTAGAGGTAAACATCAAGTAACCGTTAGGAGAGATTAATGACGTACAATCAAAGTTCAACTTAGTATTACTTCGTGTTTAAATTTGATAGTGTAAATATATATTCATATTTAATGAAGTGACCACTTTGGTCATTTGAGCCCTATGTTTTACATGTAATTATATGACCGTCTTGTTGGGATCCTCAAGAAAATTCGTCATAAAAACGGGGCATCAGTAAGCCTTGTAAGTTAAAATCCACCCATTATTACACTGGCCATCCGTGCTATAGCTTTCATCATAGAGAAAATAAAAATAATTGAGAATTAATACAGTTCATCTCTCTCCTTTGGACAATAATCTCAAATCTAATGTAAAAGTTGGCATTTGGCATGTAATATTTTGTAGGAATGTGCAATTTCATAATATTGTTTACAGGAACACATACGATACTATACACGGCATAACGTACAAAGTGAATTATCATTTTCGTTTGTTGCCAGTTCTTGAAATAATTTAGAATTTTTAAAGAGTTTTTCCCTTTCCGAAATAAAAACCAATTATATCAATTTAGCCAAAAATTTAAAATTTTTATTCTGATTGATTGATTATTGTTTCCGTGCGCTACTGTCAATGGCTAATGTCTTCAATATCGTAAGCGTAATGTATGTTTTATCGCGGGAGGTGGCGATCATCTTTCCCCGATGGATGGCGAGATCCGGAGCCGACATGTCGTCTAGAGGGATTTTACCCAACCAGATTTCTCCCACCAGCTGGGCACCATCCCAGTGGAAACAAACTCTAAGCTCCCGACTGTTCTCCCAATAAACACACTTACAATTAAACACACACTTACATGTGTTCTTGTAAGTGTAGGCGTGTTTAAGTAGCGGGTGAGGATAGGACAGCGAAGATGTCAAATAGAGCGATCCGTGGAACTTTTATTATGGTACTGCTCTGATACAGCTACAGTACTGCTCTGTATTCGCCTTTGTTGATCGGAGAAACCACAGAAAAATACCGATCAGAGCAACTGGTCGCTAGAATTCTTCTCCAGACAGCGACTTAACTCGACCTATCTAGCCAGTGTCAAAAATCCTGCCACTGTCCAGACTCGAATCATAGAACCTTGTAGTCAGCGGTGATGCAATCATTGCCATCAATGCCATCAATTGTTGCCCTGGTTTGCCTAAGCTGGTTTTACCCCGATTGTCTTCCCAGAGCGCCCCAGTGACTTTGGCTGTGTTGCTGGAGGTGTGGAACATCACGTAGAAAAGCACAATTTCATACTAATGTTTACAGAAAACTAAATGTTCATGGCGTAACTCACAAGTAAATTTCATTAACATTTGTCGCTTGTTCTAGAAATAATGTAGCAGTTTTGTAGTGTTTATCCCCTTCCGAAATAAAAGGCAATAAAGTCAATTTGGCCAAATTTGTAGGTGCCTTAGTTTACCCCGAGCGTCCGTTGGCCGTGGCTGTGTTTCAGGAGGCATGCGCCGGCGTGGACCAGCTCTTCCGCTGGACGATCCTCGCGCACTACGGCATGCTGCTTGTCATGCTGGTGCCGTGTGCCTACTTCCTGGCCGAGGGCCACTCCTCCGGGATGAGCGCGGGGCAGACGGCCTACCTCGTGTCGGTGGTGGTGGCCACGTCGGCGCTGGGCGCGTGGGTGGCGGCGGCGGCGGGGTCGGCGGAGGCGGCGGCGGCGGGCGCCGGGGGCGGCGGCGGGGCGGCGGCGGCGCTGCTGGCGGCGGCGCGCGGCCGGGGCAAGAGGGCCGTGCAGCGGGAGGCGGTGCTGTTGGTGTGGCAGCAGAGGTCCTGCGGGACCCTCTTCACGGCCGGAGGGCTGTTCCCGTTGGACCCGGGTCTCTTCGTGGCGCTCGTGGGGGCCGTGATGGGCTACGGGGTCGTCGCCGTGCAGTTTGCGCAGTGATTTTTCCTCGAATTTCTTCTATGCTTAACTTGTTCGTTTTTTATTTGTGGTGTCTCCACAACACGTCTCTTAGCCATTCTTGAACATTAAGCGGATCTGGAGGAATCCTCTAAGTTTTTGTTTTGTCTCTTCACGTCGTAGTCTGTCAGTACCATTTACCCCATCTGCCAGGGGCTCGGCGCCGTTAGTAACCGGTCTTCCAAGACCGTCACCCGACTAGGAATCCGTGGTCTCGAGCTGCTTAACTTCCGTGACTTCACGGAGCGTAGTTAAGCAATTCGGCTAACGACGCCGCCCGCCTTGAAGACTGAAACTGTCCCTGTACATAGTACAAACATTGGGCTTTACGAGGGAAAAAAAAGTTGATGTTTCATTGCTACTAATTACTAATTATATTAATAAACTCTAATTCTCTCTCTCTCTCTCTGTATATATATATATATATATATATATATATATATATATATATATATATATATACAGAGATATTATGTAAATAAATAATTTACATATATAAGCATATGTGTGTATAAACATATATGTAAATTATGGTTTCCTAGAAAATAATGTCTGAATGTCAATATGAATAGGTTATTATTTTAAAAGATTGTAAATAATACATTCGAATTTTTTGTCTAGTTTATAACGTTTCTGGACGTCATGACTTCATTCTTCTCCTCAAATATATAAAAAAAATTATCAAAAATTCCAATCCAAAAAGAACAACAGAAAGGTAATTTTCAGAGACAGGCGACATGTGCTGATAATTAAATGGTGGAAGCGAATTCATGTACGTTTCCCAAAGGTAAACCTCCACTTAGCACATGTTTAATCGACACTCGGAATGTTTAAAATGTCAAGCTCTAGTGATGCCATGTAGACATAGTTACCTACATTCGACGTCCTGTAATAATGCCAAAGGTAGCCACGCCGCATACAAATTCCGACTTTGGCCAAGTTCTCGTCCCATGACAATTGTGTCCTTCGTGCCAGTATTTGTGATGACAAGATACAACGCTTCGGCTCTTAGACAAAACAAACGGACATGTATGAGCGATTAAGATGATGAACAAACTACGTCCACACATCGTGATGCTTATAAGCGTTCGATGACTATTTCTGGAAAGTGTGAACATTTCAGATCCGGTCAGTAGGTCACTTGAAGGCGAGCGCATCATTTGGACATTTGTGCTGAGAACATGCAATTTTAAAGGTATTTATTTTTATTTGCACTGCAGCCCTCACATTTCGTCAGCAGTCCGTTGCGCATTTTCCCACACTCTTTTTACACGTTCTATAAGAAAGAAAATCGTATTTATATCATTATGATACTTACATAAGCAGGATGCTAAAAATTAATAAGTGAACATTCTCAGAAAGCATAAGATCTATCAAGCTATGAACGTTATTTGAAACATACACGTGCAGTACATTATCTACAAACTCAATTCTTATAGCATATTATCTTTAATTCAAATATCAGGCTCTGAGAAATTCAGATGTTTTGGTGCGAATGTTTAATATAAACAATATCCGCTGTTTTAAGAGAACAGTTCATCACTAATTGTAATCATTCAGATATGTTTCTTGAAAAGACTTTAGACATAGTCTCTTCAAAGCCAAACTGTAGCTACAGAGCTCAAATGCTTTTTTTATTACATGGATCTTGAAAAATTTAAAATGTATCACCTTAAGTTCCTCAGTGCAATCATAGTTCAAAGAGTCATAGAGTCATAGAAGTCGCAGGTACATGGCGACAAACGATTTATCATAAGCAGACCACTTAATTTCTGGGAAACCGTATCTACAGAAATAGGTTCAATTTGCATTAAACTAGAGTTTTAGTTTTGTACGTAGTTATTTTGACATGACCATGGAATAAAAATATAATTATTCTTAGTATTACTAGGCTTTGTAATTAATCTAAAGACAATACGCACGAGACCTGACTTACAAAAGAATTACTGCACTTTTTGAGTGTTAAATATTGTTATACATTCTTTCGGTACTCAAGAAAATGGCACAATGCAACAATATTTCATTTAATAAAATGCATTTCATAAAAGTGTCTCTAAAACCTAAGTATCAAAAAGTCTCCATGTACCCGATGCCTTGTGAATTATATTGTTTTACAATTTTTATGACTTTAAATATTATTCTATTTTCTGGAAAGATTTTTTAATACGCTTTGTACTGCAGGAACCATCTGCATAGGGTTTCAGGAGGATACGACTCCTTTCAATACAGCCTTTCGGTATTTGTTTCCCGCTTCCAGGGTCCTCTGTAAATTATCGGCTCATAGAAGGTGTTATTTTCTTTGTGGGAGAAGAGAGAGTTTTTTATTTCTTTTTTCTTCATAGAAATGGATTTGAGGCGTTGTTTTGCCGTACGTGTTTATTATTATTATTATTATTATTATTATTATTATTATTATTATTATTATTATTATTATTATTATTATTATTATTATTACAGTTGTAGCTTTCCTTTAAAAACGTCCCAGTTTCTGTAGCTGTGTGACGAAGAAAAGCTCAAGCAGGCGGATCTTGCTAGTTACGGCGAAGAGAATACGTCATGTTCGCCTCTTGTCGCTGTTACCCCCAAGCATGGGAATTTAACTGAGCCCAGGCATGGGGGACACCGGCAGCTGGCCGGCGAAGTCGTACTACCTACCGACCCAATAATCCCAAATACACACATACATTATTATTTATTAACAACGCTTCAAATACTTTTCTATGGTGTGGTGTCGTTAACACCACACCATATCCTACCATCTGTTTTCATCACTTACTACAAATGAGGAGTTTTTGAGATGTGTCACTTTTCCCGTAAACCGCCAGTGCACTCAGTGCAGTGTCACAAAGGAGCGAGTCTGCCATGGGCTTCTTCGCTCACCTGCCCTCCTGCCTGCGCGGGCTGACGCCGCTGCTGCTGGCGGGCAAGCTGCTGGGGTTGGTGCCGTACGGGGTACTGGAACCCCGGCGCGTCATGCGCTGCTGGGTGGGCATGTCGATGTCGGCGGCCACCGTGGGCGCGCAGGTCGCCCTGGCCGTGTCGCGCCCCCTGGCCGAGGCCACGGCGACGGGCCGCGAGGTGGCCAACCGCCACATGGAGTTCCTCATGGGGCTCACCAACCTGGCGGTGGGCGTGGTCCTCCCGCTGCTGGCCATCGCCTCCACCGCCAGCGCCGTCAGCGTGCGCCGCTGCGAGGCCGTGCTGCGCAGCATGCACGCCGTGGAGGACGCCCTGGGCGTGCGCGTGGCCGTGCTGGCACGCGCGCCCGTCGTGCTCGCCATCTTGACCACGCTCGTCGCCGTCGTCGTCGCGGAGCTCGTGGTCTCCGTCTACCTGTGGGACTCCTCGGGCGTGTGTATGACGTACGCGATCACGTCACTGGCCGCCGTCAGTCTCTTGAGTCAGGTGTTCTGCGCGTTTGCGGCTGTGACGAAGAATTACTTTGAGATCATCAATGAGAAGATGTGGTCGCTGGTGAAGCAAATGTACACTAATGCTGATAGTTCGTTGAAGGATTTGCGACTCCAAGACGACCCCCAGATGCAAATGGCGTTTATCTACGTGTTTCCGAAGGAAGCGCAGAAATGGAAGGAAGCAGAATCTTCAGTGATTGAGAACACCATCTCTGATCTGCGACGATCTCACTTTCTTGTACAGGTGAGTAAGGACCTTTCTTTCTCGTTTTCTTTTTAGTTTTCGAAAATTATTCTGATTATAGTCGACCAGAAATAATAACATTTTGAAACTTTTCCAAAAAAACTGTGAAATTATATTGGAACAAAACCTATTTGAATAAGCAAAATGTCAACTCTAGGGTTGGTAACAAATCTCCCAAAATTAATTCCCTAAAGACTGTGAACGGTTTTAATTCTATATCGAGTCTGAAATCAGGATAACTAATGGCTTTGACGCTCAGTTTTAAGGAAGTTCAACAATTTCACTTGATAAAGACTAGAGATTCCTACTGTCAAAGCTCTTAAAGTACACAAACTATATGTAACTACGATTGATTTTGAATTGAGACATCGACGAAATATTAGTGTGACAATTTCAGCGTTAATACTGGACAGCAATTCTTCCAGTAATGGGGTGATACCTAGAAGACCATAAGATGTTTTCGGGTAGGGGGGGTCGAACATATTTAGTGTAACGTACACTAATAAGTTGTTGTATGTACAATGACGATTTCATTCATTCCTTCTTTGAGCAATTACAGGAAATTATGCTAAACTCTTGCACAATACAAACAATTACACGAAATTCAAAAATAAAAAAAAACTATTTAATTTTTAAGTAAGAAGTAAAGTACTTTGAACAGTTGAATACTCCTCATTCTCGCCCATTCGGTATGATTCTGGTTGTAGAGAAATTACACTAAGGAGGGACCGCTTTGACAGCTAATGCTCACAACAAAACTGCACGCTATGACCACATGCTCCATTCGCCAGTGCGTTCATTTGCAGTTTCAACTGTCTTCGACACTTCCTCTTGCAATGCGATCGTCCGACGTGTCTTTCATTAGTCTCCCCATCTGTTTGAAACTGATCCCTTCTTAGACCAAGGAGGTTGTAATGGTAGGAAATAGTGCGGCGTTAACGTCATTTGCATCATGTAATTGAATTTGAGGCATTGTTTTGTCGTATATATTTAATTTAGCATAATGCTTTATTTATTCACTTGTATATTTGTCTACATTATTTGTATTTCATTGAATTTTCTTCACTTTAGAATAGTACATCTTTTATTAGTACTCTCTATTCAAAATTATGTTTATATATATTCCAAATTTTCTATTTCACTTAAATTCTAATTTTATTTATAATAATATCCTATATTTGATTATTATTATATTATTTGTTATGATTATTATAATAATTATTGTTATTTGTAGCACAGAAGATGGCCGCAATGCGGCCGAAAATGCTTTACGCTAAAATAAATATATAGGACAAAACAACGCCTCAAATTCATTTCCAAGCAGGTTGTAGCGTCCAAGGAACAGCTGTCCCTGTCCGTGTCGCAGGAGGCGTGCGGGGCGGTGGACGCCATCTTCGGGCCCGCGCTGCTGCTGGTGTACGCGTACGTGCTGGTGGAGCTGGTGTGCAGCCTGTACTTCATCGCGCTGGGCGCCGGCGGCCGCCTGTCGGCGCTGCAGACGGCCTACCTGGTGCTGAACGCCGCCGTCAACGCGGCGCTGGGCGCGTGGACCGCCGCCGTGAGCACTGTGTCCCCGCACGTGGGGCTGGCCGCGCTTGCTTTCTCCGTGATGCGTTTGAGATACCGCTGAGGCGACTCTGGCCAGAACATCATAGAGTTGGAAGGTTCCGAAGGTGGAAGAGTTTCGACATTATAGCTACTATTCGCGCAACTTTTTTCTTGAACGATGGATTGAAGAAATGCGGGCGGAGTGGGGATATTAGTAACAAAGTCGGAACTAGTGTATTTACAGTAATGCCAACTTGTGAAAAATCAAAGCCATACCTGCTCATGTGGGGCAAGGTCATTGCTGTGGGTTGGCAACAGCAGGGACACTTAATAGCAGTTTCTTTCTTTTTAGGTGCCTCCCTTGAAGGACCTGAATCTGCCTCACCCATTTGTTTAGATAATGGTAATAAAGCTGAACGGAAGTTCTCGACTATGAAAGCAACTAGCTTTGACTAGCTTCAGTTTCGCGACAACAAATTTTAATGCTTGGAATGTTGTCATCAGTGCTCTCTGTGAGCTTTTGCCTTCCACTGTTTATTGCGAGGAGGGAGAAGCAAAGAACAGTTCAAAAAAGTTGCGCTAGTAGTACGTGTACTCCGATTTATAGTGACTTTTGGCGTCTGATCAACTGGACGCTGTCATCCAATCCGGAGCCTCATTACGACTTAATTTTTGGTATGGAAGCTCCCGATTTGATAAATGCGTTCCAGCTGATCAAACATCGGAAGTCATCATAATTAAATCGGAAAATATTTACGACGAATTCAGTCTTTGTCTGTAGGAGAATTTTAGCGATCGAGTGCCCTCGTACGTAGTTTTCTGTGGTTTCTTCGATCAATACCAGACGAATGCCGGGGAAGTACTTACTAATCAAGCCGCGGATCGCATGCGATTATTTTTTTTCTGATTTTTGTGGCCTTCTCTCCCTTTACGTACACAAATAAACACACACACACACATACTTCCATGTACTATTCAACTAAACATGTCGGGAGACCAGTCGGGAGCTTAATGCTTGTCCGATTGGGGCGGGGTCCCGCTAGCGGAGATTCCTACAAGCCGTCGTGTGGGCCGGCGCCGGATCTCACTTTCCGGCGGGAGGGGAACAACGCCACTTCCCGGGATACAACAGTCCCGCAAGGAACCCCGCAAGCCGAAATGTAGGTCTCCACCGGATATCGCCATTCACCGGCAGAAAAACGCCGCCACATCCCCGCGATAAAACATGCACTACACTCATGGACTAATGACTATAGCAGTTGACGCACCCCGAAACACGAAATAAATCAAGCAACTGATTCTAGCGTGAAGGGGCGAAGACCTCTCTGCCCCATTAAACAATGAAGGAAACAAAGAACAAAAAAGAAAAAAAGATAAAGAAAAGAGTTCGCTTATTTTCAGAATGTTAGTTTTAAGACATTAGTAGAATTATTTAATACCTAATAAATTGTATTTCATGAAATTTTAATCATAGAAATAACTTGTTTTACGTTGAAAGTACCACGTCTCACATAAATAGGAGCAAATAAACAACAACAACAAAGAACAAAACAAAAAAAGTTTGCTTGTTTTCAGCATTTTAGTTTTAAGGCAATCAGTAGAATTATTTAATACGTAATCAATAAATTGTATTTCATGTAATTTTAATCATAGAAATAACTTGTTTTATGTTGAAAGTACCACGTTTCACATAACTAGCAGCTAATAACAAAAAAACTAAAAAAGAAAGAAAAACAAAAAAATAAGTTCGTTGTGCGCAGGCGGCGGGCGGCGCGGCGGGCGCGGGCGCCGGGGCGGCGGCGCGGGCGGCGTCCGCGCTGCTGGTGGCCGCGCGCGGCCGGCCGCGAGCGCAGCGCCAGGCCAAGCTGCTGCTGTGGCAGCTGCGCGCGCGCCGCGTGGCCTACCGCGCGGGCGGCCTCTTCCCCGTCGACCTGCGCTTCTTCATGGGGCTGGCCGGCACCGTGCTGGGCTACGTCGTCGTCGTCGTGCAGTTCGCGCAGAGCGGCCAGGCCGCCTACCAGCCGCCCGCAAGCACCACCACGCCCAGCTACCAGGGCTAGGGCACAGCCCGTCCATCTCGAGGTTGAAGCGCTTTCGTTAATCAGATCGTGATGCAATGGCATGGGTAAGCCGCTGCGTAGCCTATCCGGCTTCAGCCAATGAGATTCATGCATCAGTTTGCGTCACAACATTCGCGGGAATTTTAAATACAGCCAGATACCAATTATTATCTTGTTACAATTATTATTGCCTTGTTACAATTGATGCACATATAAAGCATTTAAAAAAAATTGCATCTTTTATTTCAACTACATCTTTATCGTGTTATTTTTGGTTGTTCACCGTTAAAAATGGTCACTTCATGTCACTTTCAAAATGTTTCTCAACACCGCTCGCTTGCCACTCAGCATGGCGACCGGCGTCTGGCCTGGCTTTTTAAAAGAAGTGCCTATGTGTGTGCTGCTGCGCAGAACGAGCAAAAATCGGTATGTTGGAGTAATTCACCCATGTCATTGCATCATCAACTAGAAGTTTGCTAGCGAAACCAGCTCATTCCGTTAGTTACCAAAAGTCATTTGCGTTTTTGGGAAATGTAAAGGGTTCTTTACAGTATCACAAAGAATAGCAGTTAAAAACATGCTCTTTCGGCCTGAAATGTCTCTAAAACATATCCGTTCATATCAACGGCGTATGGCCGCGAAAAGATTTTTCTCTTTTAAAACTGCCGCAAATTGATTGAGCTGGTTGTGATAGATAACATCTCAAATTGAAACTTGCGGCCTAACGACGGGACAAGCACCACTATATTAATAGTGCATAACAGCAGTATTGTCGTGTTGCGTCCACGAAAATATCTAGAAAAAGTACGGATATCCCCTTTTCCCTTCCAACTTTTCATAACTAAAAGGATCCACTATTAACTGAGAAATTATGCTTTTCTTCTTTGTTTTTTTTTATTTTTTTTACAAATAACACAGAAAAGCGAACTAAATACGAAGTTATTACTAGAAGAAACACATTTTTAATAAAGTGTCTTACGTTTTATCAGATGCATACGTGTTGGACGTAAAACAATTGACGAGACTAAATATCTGTTGTTTACAAGTATCTCGTTGTTCCACTAGTGACAAAAACGGGACATTCAATTAATTCGAGTGTCCTACATTATCTAGTTAATCTTCGATGGAAGAGTCAATGGGAGTGAGAGACTCAATAGAGAACGAAATCTTCATATTCGACTGAAAATTTCAATTTTGCTTCAAATTGGTATGTGTCCCGTTGTTTGGCCGCATTGTTCAATGTTCCATTACCGGAGCCCTTCAGTTCGATTACTATTACTAGGGTTTTGCCTCTCCCGAGTATTGCACAATCCTTCATAAGTTTTAACTCTCTGCCACGACAGAAACTCACGATTTGTGCACTGTGTTTGAAGGCACGAAATTCTTTACTTGAGCACCGCATTTCGTAATCCGGCAATTGAGATTCAATATCCTTTCCAATATTTACAGTCCAAGTTCTTTCCCAGCACATTACTACATTTTATGATATTTATATATTATTGATAGGTCATGTGTGCTTATTTAATGCCAAATTCAGAAATAAAATTAGATTTATGAAAACTGTTTTTATCTCTTACCGTGAGAAAATGATTCGATGACAGATATATAGATATCAATCAATTGTACATATAAATTATTGGACATAAAATGTAAATTCTCTTTGTATTTGCCTCAGATAAATTTGAGAACTTGAAATGAATAAGATCATATACATTTTGGCACTCACACTAAAAAAATTGAGTTTTTGGAAGTTGCTGTGACAATAAATGTAAGCGTGTTTAGTCTTATTACGTAATCTTCAGGAGTGATTTTAGCAATTTTCCGATTAAAGATTCCTTCTATTTCTGACATGGAGTCAGTGTAAATCAGTGTGAATTTCAGGATTACATTTACAGGTGACTGGAAGTTGTACTGTTTAATCACATGAATCAGTAGCAAGAGGTCAATTTCTTAATCAAGGTGTTCCCTTTAGAGAACGCTAAACATAAATTTAACGAAAATAATTACTCCTAACCAGCACAGTTATTTGGGAACCAAGTTATTTATATTTTTTGTAAATAAAAACTACATTTAATACTCAAGAAAAGCCTTGATATAAGTTTGACGTTCCCTTGAACGAAAACAAATTAATTCAAAATAATAACGACTGTGACTTCAATTGAGATTGTATCAATAGCTTATCTTTATGAAAATAGACACGGTAAATTGTGAGATTGTTAAGAAAATTAACACTATATTTTCTAAGGCAATTGTGCAGCATTTGCTGCGCCTAATAAGGGGAATTGAACCAATGAAACTTAATGAACTTTCGACCTACCATTTCCACTTCGTTGCTCTGTTTGCACTGGCACAACGTAGTTTTAGAAATGCATTTGCAAGATAAATCTTACTATTTCATTATAAAAATACCTTACACGGATTTATAATTCTCATTGGATATTATGTAAATAGACATTGAGAAGTCGTGTATTTGTTGAGCAAATAAAGGTTATGTTATGACAGATATTAATAACAAATAAAGGACAGATACAGAACAAATATAGTGACTCATTATTCCTTTTCCAGTTCATTTCTTATTGAATAACCACAGCACTTCCTCATCTCTGGCAAACCGAATCGGAACAAACTGCGTCCAACCCAACTCCCCCAGCCAGTAGCGCGTATCATCAACGGAACGCCCTCGTCTCCGCTTCCAGAGAAAGTAATCCCGAGAGAATCGCGCGCAGTCGCGCGGTCAGCGAACAAATGACGCACGCGCAGCCACTCACGTGAGGGGGGAGGGGCCGGGCGCCGCGGCCTCGGAGACACGTGTCTCCGCGGGCGACGCGTCACGTGACAGGCGGCGATTGTGACCGCGCGCTCGCGAGACGCCGGGCGGCGGGAGACGCATCGCGGGGGCGGATTGCGCGTCCATCAGGCGCCTCGCGGACTAATGGATCCAGGCCACCCCGCCGCCGCCACTTACGGCACGTGCGCACACGTGCGTCAGCATGCTCCTCCTCCTCCACGATCGGAATCAAAGTTCATGTGGATGCCTTGAAATGAAATAATTATTTTGATTTTAAAAAAATGTAATACAGTAAACCCCCATTAACACGAATTCCAAGGGACCGAAATAATCGGAGTTCGTGTTATAAACATTCATGTTATCCGAGCATTATAATTATCCCTACTTGCCAGGAGGGAAGTTTTGTTTGTGTTACAGCGAAATTCGTCACTTACGCCTCTTACGTCGCGCACACGTCGTGCGCATACGTACGTGCGCATACGTACGTGCGCATACGTGCGTGCGCATACGTGCGTGCGCATACGTGCGTGCGCACGTCAACATCCTCCTCCTCAACGGCCGGAAGGGGATTACATGAAATTAAACAGTTATTTTGATTTATTTAAATGTAATACAGTAAACCCCTATTAACACGAATACCAAGTGACCGAAATAATCGGAGTTCCTGTTATAAACATTCGTGTTATCCGAGTATTATAAATGTCCCTCTTGTCGTAATACCTTGCTGGGAGCGAAGTTTTGTTTGTGTTAGAGCGAAATTCGTCACTTACGCCTCTTACGGCGCGCACACGTGCGTGCGCACACGAGCCTCAACCTCCTCCTCCTCCTCAACGACCGGAATCAAAGTCCACGTGAATGCCATGAAATGAAATAGCTATTTTGATTTTTTTTAAATGTAATACAGTAAACCCTCATTAACACGAATTCCAAGGGACCGAGATAATTGGAGTTTGTGTTATAAACATTCGTGTTATCTGAATATTATAAATGTCTCGATGGTCGTAATCCCTTGCCAGGACGGACGTTTTGTTCTTGTCACCGCGAAATTCTTGTTAAGCGAGTTCGTGCTAAAGAGAGTTTGCTGTAATTCATTATCACTGACATCAGTAATGCCGAACAATGTACATCGTTTCGGCAATGTTTTATTGGCTTTTTCAAGTACTAGGGCAAATATATTTCATGACTCATGTGAGAGACCCGTGTCAAATTTACGAAGTTCTTGAACAGAAAATGTGAGGGAAATCTGCTATTTTGATGAAAACTTTTTGGTGAACGAATTCTTTGTAATAAATTTACAATAACTTACTGGAGATTTATTTTCAAAAGTTTTATGTTACAGGAATACGACATCCTGTTCAAAGATTGGGGTGAGGGTGGGATTCGTACGTTAGCATAAACTCACACAAATGAATCCTTGAGACAATTCTATTTGGTCTGGAGTGGAAACAAATATACAAATTTAGTTCATTTTGGTGATTCTTGTGGAAACACGTATCTCAAGCTTCATTATCTAATTTCAGTTTTCTTAACGAATGTAGAAATAAAGAAAAAACCCTCAATGTTGTTTCCACAAATAGACTCACTACAAGTTGTGTATCAACATGCAATGTGATCCTTGAACTAATTATTAACTATTACGTAAGAATTAGTTCGTAATAATGGAAGACTATGACACGACGTAGCCAGTAGTGACCAGAGCAATCCCATTACAATGTTTCATTTTAGACCAAAGTACTCATTCACATTACTACGTCCAGGCCTAAACTCGGCATCGGCAACTATCCGGTCCCCACTCCCCACCTCGCTCCACTCACGAACGCATCGGCCAGCGAGAACACCTACCACTCTTGGACGTGTTTGATGTATAGGAGGGCGGGCGGACGGGTGAATCGCGAACGGTGCAAAAATCTAATAAAGGCGGAATGTAATTTTCTGGGCAAGTGCAGGCGGAATGTTGATTGCAGAGTCGGAGGCGGCGGCGCTCCCTCTGGGAGCGGCCGCGGCGCTCCCGCCTCCGTCCCTGCCGCCCACGCCGCCGCCGCCGCCTCCCCGAAATCGCTCCAGTTGGGAAGTATTCGCTCGGATGGGCGCGGGCGCCGAGGTGAAGGCGCAGGGTGAGCGATGAGGTCCTGCGAATAGACTGCGCCTTCAGAGGCCCTTTAACCTTCGCCCTTCGGTTAGTTAATTTTCCTTCTAAATTGGTAGCAAAGAAAAGCATAAGGCTTTCGTCGCCATCACTTGGAATCGTTGTCAGATTGCCTTTTTTTATTTCTCTTAATAATTTACGTTATCTAAAGTACAAATGGGGCAAACTGTCGCTTCTTCCTCAGATACCATTACCTCTTGCATTGGTTGGAAAAGTATGAAGAAAAGTAGTAATGAACTAGGTAATGATAGAAGCAATTAAATTGGGAATTCACTTCGTTTGATTAGTATTTGTGCGGATCATAATTGTGGGAGGAGCCGAGATGGAAACGAAGGATGAGCGAAGAGGTATTGTAAATCGATAGTGCATTCAGATAACCTTCGCGCATGCACTTCGGTTAGTTAATTTGCTTTCTGAAATTGTAGGAAAGAATGAGAAGGCTTAAAAACATTTGTTTCTTGACCGCATGCTAATAAGAAAGATAATACTTTAGTTAATGCATTATATGTTTATTGTATTGAAGGGTATTGAAGATGACGTATTATTTATTGAATCTGACATTACCAGAATCGTCTCTATTACTTTTCTTGGAACTGATTTCGTGAGATAAATTCATTAGATCATTCATCTACGATTCCATCACTCCTGTCAACTAGTTTTCAAGTAGAACTATAAGCTAAACTTAAATTCTGGAGTTTGAATACTAAAAAACTATCAGTTGGAAGGCTGTTAATGTTGGTTATAAGGAACAATGAACCGTTTAATTCCTAGTAGTTAACTAACATTTAAAGGATAAATAGAGCAAGTATTTATCATATTATGTATTTCTTGTTCTCATTCCACTACATAATAAACTGCATGGATCGCCTGAAGGGAAATTCACAGTTGACCTTTTCTATCGATTTGATAGTTGGAAGCCCCTATGATCTTCAAATATGGGTAAGTTAATTTATCGCATCAAATTGCGTCTCAGGAAATTGCAGATATTTGAGCATCTAAGAAGTGAAACAAAATAAAAAATAATAATTTCCTTTAGTTTGAAAATGAATTATTCGATACGTTTTACATATTATCTAATCTGTACAATTTGATTGATATTACTACCTCGCGATCAGAGTTCATGGTGGTATTGACTACCAAACTCATTTACAAAGCATTGGTTTTCACTGCAGGTACGATGGTGGGAGGATCGGGATGGAAGAAGTAATCACTGCATTGATATTGTTAAAGATTATTATTAATGAGATCGTTAAAAAAATCATTATTGTACTAAAAATAAGTAATACCCGAAAAATAACAGCACGAAAACAGACCCTACGACACCCAGGATTCGTTCCAGCGTGTTTGCTCGAAAGTCCTAAGCCAAAGAAACGAACACTTCCGCATCACGCACATCTACATATCCTGGAAAGAGCAATGGGTGACAGAGCGCGCGCCCAAATGATTTTCGCGCCTTCGTCTCGTCTGCAACCGCGAGCCCGTCTGGGCGACCTCCGGCCGTCAGAGCGCGCTGTCAAACTCGCGTCGGAGCCCATCCGGGGCGCCTCAACCGCAGCAATGGGAAATATTACTAGTACATTCCTTTAGTTTGAAAATGAATTATTCGGTAAGTCTTACATGTTATCTAATCTGTATATTTTGACTGACTTTACTACCTCGCGATCACATCTTTTGTAGAAGGTATTGCAGTAACACGATGGAAATGATTGCCGAACTTACAAAACAACGGTTTCCACTGGATGTATGATGGTGGGTGGATCGTGATGGAAGGAGAACTCATTTAAATGCAATTATTATTGGTTGGTTGGTTGGTAGTTAGTGATTCCGGGCGCGTCAATAGCTTAGGTCATTAGTCCCGTAAGTGTAGTGCATGTTTTTCCTCCGGATGTGTCAGTGATCTTCCTGTATGGTATTCTGTATGATGAGTTCCGGCGCTGACCTACCGTCGGCTAGCGGGGTTTTCTCAGGTATCTCCCACCAGCGGGGCACCGCCCAAGCAGACGGGATGTAGTGCATGCTAGGGTAAGTGTGTATAAGGGAAGAGAATAGGACAAGGAAGAGGAAGGAATGATCGCGCGCGGTCCGTGGCCCGTTTGTTAGGGTACTGCTCCGGCATTCGCCTGGTCTTTATCGGAAAAACCAAGGAAAACTACCGATCAGAGCAGCCGGAGGCTAGAATTCTCATCCAGACAGCGATTGAATTTGACCCAGCTGACAAGGTAGTGCTGAAAATCCTGTCACCGTCGGGACTCGAACCTAGGACTTCCCGGTCAGAGGGACTGCAGTGACATCATTGATGCCCTGAGGCATCTTTCCCGGTGAAATTATTATTAATCTGATGTTGTTTCAAAGAGCATTCATTATTATACTAAAAATAAATCGTCCCCAACAATAACAATAACATGCAAAAAGCGCATCAGGATTCGTTCCAGCGTGATTTGCACATTGAACAAGCTCCTATAGGCAAAGAAACGAACACTCCCGCATCCCGCACGTCTACATATCCTGGACAGGGCAATGGGAGAGAGCGTGCGCGCCCAAATGATTTTCGCGCCTTCGCCTCGTCTGCATCGGCCTGCCCGTCTGGGCGGCGAACGGCCGTCAGGGCGCGCTGTCAGACGCGCGTCGGGGCCCATCCGGGTCGCCTCAGCCTCAGCCGCAGCAATGGGACCACCCACGCGGACAGCGCAGCACGGTGGGTGGAAAGCGAAAGAAGAGGAGTAAATTCAGGCTTTTCAAAACTGTCCGATTTACACGATTCACGCTGTAACGAGAATAAAAACGACCAGTGTTTCATATTCAACACTGTCCTTTTTGTTTATTATTGTGTTCAACGCCAACAAAATTGGCGAATTGCGAAGAATCCAGGCTGTCATAAATTTATGCGATTTTAGAATCAAATTTCATATTTCTGTGAAATTGTAAATGTTATATAAAATTGAATTTCCTTCTCTTTTCTTCTTTATTGTCTTGCTATATTTTTTTCCAAAGATATGAGTTGTACTTGCATATTTGTTGAAAATATTTAATTGAAGCTTCCAGAAACAACTTAACAAAGCTTCCTATTACACTTACACTTCTTGCCTTATAAAAATGATATCATGTTAACCATGAACTGTCCGTTAGTATTACTAAAAATGTTAGTAAAAAATTCACTTCCAAAATCCACCTACAAAAATTTAAAAATTAAATTCTAATTTAAAGTTTCTGAATAAGAGAATAAGAAAAAAAGACCACGTGCAGAATCTGCCTAGTCGAGACTCGAACTCAAACCTTTTACTTTACGAAACTCAGAGACACAAATTTTCTTTTGACGTAATTTTGCCCGTTTTCTTCCTCCGTCCGGACCACAGTGGGTCACAGAGAACGCTGTGACCAGAACGATTCTCCTGAAATTACGGCGAGCTGGTCAGACGGCAAAAAAGTGATTTTTCTTGCATTGTGGCTTGAATACACGTGCCATCGCATGAACTTACTTTCCACTACTCCGTCGACACGACTTTTGTTTGGAATCTGTATAGCGTTAAAAGCCGACGTGCAATGGTAGAACGTATTCAAGGCAAAATCATTTTCAAGGGGTTTCGGAGGTGCCTGAAAAAATGGCAAAACTTCTTCGATGTTTTGTGATAAGAAGCACTGGACTGCTTCTTCGGCATTCATGGGATCGTCAAAAGTTTATCGATCTCAAAGAAATTTCGAAAATGAAGTGTCACTATATTTAGCTTTGAACTACTAAAAGAAACGTTTTATCCAGACAAATTTTATCACATTTACTGTACTTTTGGGGTGATTTTTCTTTTAAATAAAATCCTAATATTGTTTATTTATGGAAGTAAATTGAAGTGCTTTCGTCTCGTTTTAATTTAAACAAAACTCAAGAACTCCTATGTTATATTAATTCTTATATTCACTGAACATTAACAATATTACTATAAATGTACAGTAACTTTGTTTTTACAAACTTATGAGTTCGTCTTACTCAGCTCAGGATAGTACGTCCTTCTTGAGTT
Source organism: Teleogryllus occipitalis (assembly GCA_011170035.1). Lineage (NCBI taxonomy): Eukaryota > Metazoa > Arthropoda > Insecta > Orthoptera > Gryllidae > Teleogryllus > Teleogryllus occipitalis. Next base: position 62,538 of record BLKR01009694.1, read on the forward strand.
CTGGAATATCAGTAACTAGTAAACATTGTATTCGTTCACATTGCAATAGGTATTAATTATTGATATAGAGTAAATATTGATTAATAAAGTTCCAATGTACTGAAATACCAGTACAGAAACAATCTCTCTTGCAGTAGCGATAATTGCGGAAGTCCGAACAGAATGTGAGGGAAGAAATAAAGGAGGTCACCTCCGTCAACTTAGTTGACGGAGATGACCACCTTTATTTCTTCATATAATAACGTCAACTACGCCACATCACAATTCCCACAGGAATGTGAGAGGTCAGTGGTTGAAGCCGAGAAGTATTTTTCGTAAGCATTGGTGAAGTATTTGCTTAAAGTTCGAGAACGACCAGGATTACAGAAGGGAAATGTACCGTCGGGTGGGTAGAACAGGGATAGTGTATGTATGAAGAGATCTCTAGAGAAGCATGAATGACCGTGCAGTACAAATGATAAGAATGAGCCGGCATCTGCCAGCAACATGGGAAAGGGTGTTAGGGGCTCGAAAGTACAACATGATTGACTCTGATTATAGGCGTAACGTTGGGATTGGGAGCCACGGCCTACAAGGGATCAGTGGAAGCGACTAGCGAAACAAGGAGGTCAGACGCAGAACAGAAGACGCAGAACAGAAATGACATATGCCGTGGGCATTGGTTGACCACTGGAAGGAAAGAGCGATTGCAAAGGTGTTGAAGTTCTGCATTGATCACAGTTATAAATTTCTTTATTTTTTTTATACGTGCCTTTATGGAATGGTGAAATGCAATTCATGCTTCGGTTCTTTGAAATTCAGTGCTTTGAAAATGACCTTTAAAATGACTTAAAAATAAGGGGGTAAATGACCTGATTTTTTAAGAAATACTAAAAAATGTGTATCAATATGTTTATTTATTTATTTATTTATTTATATATATTATTTATTGAATGAATTTTACAATTTTAAATAAAATGTATTTACATAAAATTATATTCAATATTAAGTCTTGATTTTTAGGAAGAAATGTAATCGTTAGCACCGATCTTCCAACCACCAGTTTTGAAAGGTTGAGGAAGATACCAATGATCCATGTAATATTGAGAGAGAAAAAACAGAGTCCACTGCACTAGTGAATTTCGTCATGAACTGATTAAACATAAAAAAATTGTTTACGTGTGTCATTATAAATTCATAAAGCATTGACAAACAAAAAAACACAAAAAGGAAACAAAATGTGTAAAATGGCAAAAATGATGCAAAGGTCCAGAAAAATGACCTAAAAATTAAAAAATGGCAAACAATCACAGAAAAAGACCCAATAACTATACATTTCAATCAACGACATGTCGTGATAAACATTCATTTACAAATTAGCTACGTCAAGAATGCGCTAATGACAAAATGACATGTCGTCAGAATCCAAGCTCTGCTGATGATATTATATGAATGATGGAGTAGTAGGGGTAACAGGTAGGAGAAACGAGATCCATTTTGTCCACGATGAATACGGCTTGACTGATCGGGATTTAAACCCTAGTACTCAGAAATGAAAAGTAGTGGGCTGTGCACTACGACTCATCATGATCGAATGACCTTGTTGACAATTCTTCTTCTAAGATCGAGAGAAATCGGTGTCCATGAGGGCAGCAAAGATACGCCAGATAAGGCAGCGAAAAGGAATAGAAAATCAAAGGTGGAGATCGTAGTGGCAAAATAACTTAGTAGATCGTAGTGGCAGAGCTTTATAACAATGCCAAACCTTATGGACAAACTAGAATGGACGAATAATAATGATTATGAAGATATGAATGACGAAGTACTGGTGGAATGAGAAGCGGGAAAAATGGGAAAACCGCTACCACCCGCTTTGTCCATCACCGATCTTTCAAGAGTGGAGTGGAGTTAGCAGCCAGTTTCGGCAGTAGAAGGCGACCGACCTCCCCGTCTCACCGCGGGTGGCCCCAGCTTGCAGCCCCGCCAGGGAGCTGTGTCACCGGGGAGGGCGACTGCGCTGAGGACTGGCGAAGGGCGCGGAGGGCGAGGGCGCGGGCGGCGATGGGCCTCAGGTGCGCGTGCGGTCGCGGGAGCCAGAGCCCTTCGCCAATATTGTGGTTATTACGCGCGCTGTTTGCGGATCAGCGCTGCGGTCCCTGCTCGCCGGGGTTGGACGGGGAGTGGGAGGAGGGGGAGGGGTGCGGGGGGCGGCTTGATGGGACGGCGTGCGGGAGCGGAACGCGGGGCGGTATGAGAGCGGCACGCGGTGGCGGGAGAACGAATGGCAGGGCCGCGGGCGGGGGCACGACAAAATAGGGCGGGAGTGTGGAAGGCCACGGATGCAGCGAGCGTGGGCGCGTGAGGTGCGGAAAATGAAGGACAGAAGCAGAGCGTGGGCGTGGGTGGGGAGAAACGGGGGTGTGGCGGGGTGAGGACGCGTGGTCCGGGTACGGGGAGCAGCATCCTAGCGCTGGAAGGCGTGGGAGGCGTGCAGGAGTTGGTCGCGGGACGGATAGCGAAGCGGGATGTGGGGAGACGGGGGCAGAGCGTGGGGGCGAGCCGCGGGAACAGGACGCTGGACTTTGGAAGGCGTGGGTGGCGTACAGGGGAGGTAAGCGAGGGTAGTCTCAGTCGAGGTGAGGGCCATGAGCAGATTGGTCGCGAGCGCGGGGGAGGTTTCACGAGAGCTGCAGGGGCGACATGCGTGGAGGGGGATTCGGGGCGCGGAGACTGCTATTTGAAAGCGAAGGTGTTGTGCGAGCACGACTTGCAGAACGGGAAGTGAGGGTGACGCGTGGGAGGGATGTGGACGAGGTCGTGAGCTGTGTCGTGAACGGCGCGTCGTGGGAGGTGTCTTGGGAGGTGTTGTGGGAGGTGTTGGGGGAGGTGTTGGGGGAGGTGTTGTGGGAGGTGTCGAGGGAGGTGTCGAGGGAGGTGTCGAGGGAGGTGTCGAGGGAGGTGTCGTGGGCGGTACCGTGAGCAGGGTCGTGGGCGGAGTCGTGGGCGGGGTCGTGGGCGGGGTCGTGGGCGGGGTCGTGGGCGGGGTCGTGGGCGGGGTCGTAGGCGGGGTAATGAGTGGGGTCGTCGGCGGGGTCATGGGCGGGGTAGTGGGCTGGGTAGTGGGCGGGGTAGTGAGCGGGGTAGTAGGTGGGGTAGTAGGTGGGGTTGTGCGCGGGATAGTGAATGGGGTCGTGGGAATGGTCGTGGGCAGGGTCGTGGGCGAGGGCGGGGTCATGATCGTGGGCGGGGTCGTGGGCGCGGGCGGGGTCGCGGCGCAAGCGGGGGCGCGGGCGGGATATTTTGCGGCGATCTGAGCGGGATTGTGGGCGGGGTCTTCGATTGGGTTGGGTGTTGTAGAAGGCAAGCGGGAGCAGCTCGCTGTTGCTGGAACGTGTGCGGAGGCGGGCGGGCGAGAAGCGTAGATGGGTTCGGAGCGCGCAAGCGGGCGCTGGGGGCGGGACGCGCTTGCTGGTGCTGGAAGGCGCGGGTGGCGTACAGGGACGGTGTGCGGGGATGGGCGCGCCCCGCTCGTGACCACGTCGCAGTCAATATTGTGCGAGCATGAGCCGTTGCAGAATCGGCGTCGGCCGCGGCGGAGTCGCTCTGCACCAAGGCACAGTCCGTCAGAGACAGTCGCCCTCGCTCTGTACTGGCGCCCTCGGGGCTGCCGCCCGGCCACGTAGCTCACTAGCCAGCAAGTCCACGTCAAGTGCGATTACGCTCGATTCCATGCGAAGGTTCCACTTCGGGGGTTCTTTTTTGCAGCTACTGCTTACGCAGTGTAGAGAAAATATTGGAATGCTGCGGATGAAAACGGAGAATATTCGTTACGTAAGAAGTGGATAAATCGTGTTACTTACGAAATTACTTCCTCTTAAACGTTGAATAGTCGGAATTCATGTTTTGTGTGTCCTTGATGCAGAAAAATCGATTGGCAGAAAAACGTCTGTCTCTCCTTGTGAGATGAACGCTATCAACGCCTTAAACCTAAGTAGGATTTTCTCCAAAAGTGATTCCCCAATCGGTCAGCGCGATGTCTTGAATTTAAAACCGTTTTTTTATATACTTTGGGGTGACTTTACTTTTAGCCCATGGCACATTTTCAAATTTTTCAAAAAAGGTCAATTTTTTAAATTACATTTAGACTTTGGATAGCGTGAAAGACGCTTAAGAGAATGGTGCAGGTCTCATTTACGTTGAAATTCGTGATTTTTCGAAAATTTCAAAAATTCAATTTTGGCGGCGTATTCCTACAAATGTAATTATGAAGATAATTTTTGTCTTAATAAAATGTATTTGTCAGAAAATTCTCTTAAAAATGTCTCAATGTTTTTATTAACTTTTGTCCTCGCATAGCTCAAACGCGGAGCAGGTCTCATTTTCGTTGAAATACCTGAATTTTCGAAAATTGTTTGAAAAAGTTGTTTTTTTTTGTAACTACAATATTGAAGATGGAGATTTTTTATTAAAATGAAATCCATATTTCAAAAAGAGATCTTGCAATAAGGTCGTGTACGAATATTCGAAAGTATGACTAGTTTTGGAGTAATTTTGTTTAAAATACAGGCCATTTAAAAAAAATTATTAGTTTCTCAAAAACGGTTCCAACATTTTCTTTATATTTTTCTCGTATGCATTAAAGAACAATAAAAAAGTGATTTTGGTCCGACGAACTGTATTTTCGAAAATTTAAAAATATAACATTGGCAAACTGGAAATATCAAGAAATCTGTTCTTGGAAAATAAGATCTTAAAAAAATTATGTAAATTTTTTGAAAACGAGTAGTTTTGCGTACTTTTTCTCAAAATTATTGGAATTTGTGAAAAAGATCATAAAGAAGGCTCCAAAATTTGCTTTATATTTTTCCACGAATAAATAAAGGAGCGCTTAAATGAATGGCACGGATATGTTTGGTTTTTGTTGAGCTCTTTGAATTTTCGAGAACTGCGAAAGATAGAAATAATGAGAGGAAGTATGTGTTGTTGGGGAACAAATATTTCTTTCAAGTACGCACGTATTTACGAGGTAATACATCTAGTAAGGGAATGTTATGAATGCTGCGGAAAGATTTCGGGATTTTAACCGAAATAGATTTTTTATGGTCCTCTACCAAAAAACGATTTGTCGCAAAAAGTTGCTTCTAAGCATCGAATGTGAAGAAACATTGAATACAACTGAATATCTTAATCTTCCTCTGGCATTGGTATACCGACGTACCTTGCAATTGTAAGAGATTGTTCTTTGACAGTAAACGATATCTTTTCAATAATTGTAATATACGTGTTTCATCCGTAACACATAGATCATACAATTTCGATAAAAAAAAGTGAACTTTAGCAACATTACACGTAACTGATGCTCCATTACATTCAGGTTGTCAACCCATGTAATTTCCCATATTTTTGTCCTTCGTTTATATTCAAAGTGTTTAAAGGGTTTTATGACTTTACGCTAATCCCAAATTTCGCAACATACAAGATCACGGCAACATGGAACCAAAAGACCCGTCCGCTCGATATCGGCGAATTGAAAACCACAATATTTCATGTTTTCATCGTGGATCTATTGAAAGCAATCGAACGGAGATATTTATCACCGAATAGCTGCTTTGATGAGAACGTTTCAATGCAATCGGCTTCACGCCCTCCAAAAGAACAGATTATAGCTGTGTAATTGTATGACCGATGAACAGAACATAAAACGCCCTCAGATTTAGGGGAGATTTTCTGTCAGAAATAATAATTTATTTCTAGCACACATGCTGTCAAAAGATATACAGTATTAGACGGCATAAATGTCATTTACGGGCTAATAACAACAGTTTGGTATAAAAAAGGACGTACAATGCTATAACAATTTATAATTCCAAGCGAAGGGAACGTATGAGAAATATTTACAGTACAGGAGTGTAATAATGCTTATACATTTGATTCAAAGACTGAATTCCAATGCTACATTGTGACATTAATTGTCTGTTTTTTAAAGATATATGCATAATTATCCAAATCTGTTGATATCATGACATGAATGTTGATACGTACGCAGAAATTATACACTCCATATTTCTCTTTAGTCATTTGCATTCAATAGGTTGAAGAGATTTTCGTGAACCAGTTTTCTTTCAGTAAGATGTACGAATAAAAAAGTATCTTAAAATTTCAAAAGAATTTTGAATCTGAAATTCACGCGTGCCGGAAATGCTACTCTGTGCTCTACCTCTGTATGTGAACGTGATCAAGGGACGAAAAAGCATCGCAAAGCCATGGAAGCAATGTCAACAAAACGGTCACTTCAACCTCTCACATCGTGAACAAATAACCCTTTCTCGCATTAGATCAGGGCACACAAAATTTTCCCATAGCCCTAAACTAGAGAAACAACCTATCCCTGTAAGTACCTCTTGCAATTGCCTACTGAACCTACTCTGATACGGAAAGTTTTAGTTCTATTCTAAGTGATAATACTTACCAAAGTAATGTAATAAAAGTTTGTACAGAAATAGGTAATTTGGGAAATATTTAACTGTATTAGAATAATGGGATCTCGTATTCCTTTCTGTAGTAATTATTATTGATGTAATAATCATGTTTATGTTTTATATTTTAGTATCCATAATCATCATAGTAATGTAACCTCAATATTGTAATAACTTAATATTGTCAATGTAAAATGTAATATATTGTATTTATTTAGTTGCTAATGACCTAGCTGTTGTTGAGACTTAAAATAAATTTAAAATTTTGTTAAAAAACCGTCACTTTGTCTTCGTCCTCTAGAGCAAGGGTATTTCTGAAATGAAAATAATATAATCTGCATTGTAAGAGGATATCCGTAAGTATCTTAATGTGCATATTATCAGGCTGCAAAGATATTTTCGCACCTATTCGCAATTTACATGTCTTTGTAAGGCTTCTTTCATTAATTATTATTTAGAATTAAAATATTCAAAGGCGCTACAATTAAATACATGAGAAATAATTTTGTAGAGGAGACCATCTATTTAATCGACTGAACTTACAAACGTCTTGAAGTGTGCATAATTATTAATCAGATGATACAATTGATTCAATAAGATTCGTTTCTGTTATCCCTATCCTCAATGCACAGCGTACTCGCGGCTACACGAAGAGACCATTTCGTCGAGCTGTAGCTTGGCGACGCTGCTGTCGCCGTGATGACGCAACTCGACACCGCGCCGCGAGGCAACCGCGCAGCGCCCGGCAGCCGAGATTGTCCCTTCGGCCTGTCGGCGGCAGCACCTCCGCCCATCTGCACGTGTAGTAGACGCAGTGCTTAACTACTTTTAAACGAAGAGAGAAATATTCCAACTTCCAATCAACAAAAACGATATGAGAAAATACACAATGAACAAATTGCGTCCTTCCATGCGCACTTGATTGAAGAATACTTTTAAGTTCTAAATCGAAAATATATTGGATTTCTTTATTTGCACAATTTGACTATTAAACATCAATTCAACTATCATATTGATACCATATTCATACTAATCTAGATTCAGTATTAACAAGAGAGTCATAACACAAAGAAAAGAATAATTGATGAAACTTCAACATCTTGCTCGGAAATTTCAGTCATCATTTAGTTTGTCAGTGTTTATGTGTATGTGTGTAGTGTTTTTATACACGACTTTATTGGAGGACTATTACATAATCGTAGTTATATTTTTAAGAACTCCATCATCTGGAGATCTCATCTTCGTGTCCGTGAACATAAAATACGAGGCGTGGTAGCTGAATTCAGTAGAAAAAAGAAAAACACTGGCCATGCACTAAAATATTGATTATATTAGTACTTCCTTGTAATCGGCTGCCGTGCGCCAGGCAACTTTCCACTTGTTCAAAGTGGACTGTTCTAGGCGCGTTAATGCTCTTCGAGCACACGCATAGAATAAGAATTGTGTGGCATTGGTTAACTGCTTCTTACCCCCAAGAATCACGTCCTGAGACCTCACGCTTGGAGAGACCAGAGATACAGAGCGTTTCTTGGGCTTCGAGATACAACTACGTCTTCACGGTCGTTTCCTACGTCAAATATTGATATAGTTTTGCGACATGTTGTCGATAGATATTGAAATGTGACATCACTAATATTTGCATTTGAAAACACTGAATCTTCGGACTTTACCATTTTCATTTCGCTAACTCTAATCACATCCCCTCACACGCCTCGCGGTAGACCAAGGCCGGTTTTCGGGTACTAAGTTAGGAGCATTTCCTCTCTACCTGGAACAATCTTAACCATCTTTTCAATAGCGCTGATGGACATTAATTCGGACGAGTGTATAGTATCCGGATAGTATATTAATCCGGACGTGTGTAGAACAGAAACTTATAGTAGATAGGGTTAGAAAAGAAACTTAAACAATGATTTTAGGACCGAAAATTTAAAACCATTTTGTTAAGGCGATTCCAATACGTTTCCTCCTTCCGCGTCCCGCTTCCGTTTCGCTGCCCCCTGCTTGAAGAGGGAGATCTCGAGGCGAGCAGAGGAATATAAAGAGAAAAAGAAAGTGTCGACAATGCCTATAACGAAAAAGACGAAGGCGAGAAAAACGATCACGTCAACGATGAAAGCAAAGGGATGAACAACAATGGCGTCAACAATGACAATGACTAACACTAGAAAGACAGAAAAGAAAAAAACAACAACAACGATGACTGCGAAGAAACTGTAAATGAGAATGACGACGATGGATATGCAGGAAATAAAGATAATGATGATAAAAATGCAACAAAGGAGGAAGTTGTAACAAAAATGTACCCAAGACTTCCTGAACCGTATCAACCGCTTGAAAACATTGGCCTCGAGGTTTTTAACTTCTGCGAAAGATAACGAGAGGCCGAAATGCAGCATAACGCCTGCGGCGGGTAGTAGGCGATTGTTGCCAGCGGTGCACACTTCCCTTACGCAACACTCGCACGACTTTTCTTTTAGGGAGAAATCTATAATTGCGATATCGTGAAAACGCCAAGGCAACAGGCATTACTCGAAAGGTCACTTTGAGTTATGTATCCCCTGCTGCGCAAAAATATACAAACGTTCCGACAGCGGTGTTTACGAAAGTGCTGCCGTGACTTCCGATGAATTGTATGGGAATGAAGAGTATTACAATCGTGCAAAACGCTTACCTGCTAATTGAGAAAATATGCTAGTCCATAACGCAGGATTTGCTTTTGCAGAACCACGTTCGTTGTGTTGTGCAGGAAAGGCTGTTTCATTCGAATATTGTTCTTATAGCGTCCATTGAAAGCAGCAATTGTTCAAAATTAATGAATCTGAAAAATGAATCAAACGATTAAATTAAAAATAATAATAATAATAATAATAATAATAATAATAATAATAATAATAATAATAATAATAATAAAATGGTGGCAACTGTTACACTCATAACCTTGAAATTATAAATTAAATGTTCACATAAATGAACAAAAAAAAATCAGAAATAAAAAAGGATTATTATTACAATTCTTTTAAAAAAGTCCACTAAAGATGTTCTTTTAAAATGTTTACTCAATATGTTAAATGGAAAACTTCCTAATTGAAATATTCAATGCAATATACAAGAATGTATGACAAAGTAAGTTTACACAATTTGCTTAAAAACGAAAAAAAATCAATGTTTTTACTTTAAACCGTGCCAACCAGCTATTTGGTAACGTTTTTTGTATTTAATTACAGCACAGATATCTTTATTAAATTAATTGTATTCCATAGCCCCAGAATGGCTTCAGCACTGAATGTATACTGTCACCCTAAGAGCACTCATGATCACTTTTCGAACGTTGACAATGCGACTGGGAAACGAAATTAGTGTACTTTTAACAAAGTTCCACAAGCAATCGTATTTCAACAACTCGACAGCAACCATACCACATGGGAATACCTTCAAAACTCCGTTAGACGGAACAGACAGATGATTTTATAGTTTATCGATCCTTTTGTTTTTCAACTCTATTTATCGGAGTACAATACATCTGTGTACTGTTCTGTGATGAACCACGCATCATGAATGCCGCTTATGTTTTGCTTCGAACTTCAATTTGTGGGAAGCAATTTCTTCGTGAAAGAGAATACTGAAGTGCCTTTCAAAATGTCGACGCTGAAATACCTTCAAACAGCATTTGTTCCATTCTGAGCCGCACTGGGTTCAGGTGGAGGTCATTGAGAGTCCCTGCCACTGAGTTCTGCTAGTTCCGTGAACAGACTCGAGTTCCTGTATCAGAACTAGACATCAGTTATAATAATGACTCTTGAGTTGTTTTTTGAATGGATTTGACTGAATTAATGATCAAATAACAATTTGCGAAATTATATTTTATTTCTGTTGTGCATTGTACCATTGAAGATAATAAGTTTCAGGAGAACAAGAGCGACCTCAAGGTCTATGGGCTTGAAGGAGGTGCAGGTTAAACCAAACTGTGAATTTCAGCCGCACTAAGGCTGGGATATTTTCTTTGATTGAGGAGGGAGGATGTTGGAATGGGAGGATACCTAGTCCCAAACTATTTCTTTCAAGCTACTATCATGCCCTTATATCTTGGTCTTACTCGATAATGTAAAGACTGTTCGTGTGAGTTCTGTTGAACGAGTACTACAGACTATAGCCATAATAACGTATCTACAGACTACCTCAGATGCATTGGATATGTCCACATAAGATGGCCCTAAGGGCTACTTCGGAAGGACTACTGTGGAAACCGGGCGCCTTCAACTGGGCTTGACCCAACCGAGCGACGCGGCGTGGTCGCATAAGTCCTTTCTCTACGGTTTCTACCCCAGCAGATCAGCTGCAAGGCTAACTGTTTAGGTAGACAAGGATATTAAAAAAACTACTAACAAAGAGTTTAAACATGAACAGAATTTATTACCGGTTTAAAAGGATAACACAAAATTGAAAAATTCAGTTGGTTACATAACATATGAAAAAAATTGTATGACCTTATCGAATTTGATTGATGATTAACTGTTACTGATTCCGAGCACGTCAACTGCTAAGATCATTATTCCTGTAAGTGTAGTGTAAATATTTTCCCCAGAAGGTGGCGGTGGTCTTCTCCCAATAGACGACGAGATCCGGCGTCGACCTACCGTCGACCATCGGGGTTTTCCTCAACCAGGTATCTGCCACCAGCGGAGCACCGCACCAGTCGGTATAAGCTATCACCTTCCGACCGGTCTCCCGGCATGTGTGGTAGTGTAGTGTATGTTACTGTGTGTGTGTAAATAAGGGATGAGGATAAGACAAGGAGGAAGAAGGAAAGATCGCACGCGGTTCGTGGTCCGTTTGTTAGGACATTGTTCTGGCATTCGCCTGGTGTTGATCGGAGAAACCACGGAAAACTAGTTCGGAGCAGCCGGTCGCTAGAATTCTCCTCCAGAAAGCGACTGAATTCGACCTAGCTAACAAGCTAGTGTCGAATGTCCTGCCACCATCGGGACTCGAATCTAGAACCTCCCGGTCAGAGGGACTGCAGTGACATCCTTGATGCCCGGAGTCGAATTTGACACCTCAAGAAATTACAGGTTTGGCCGCAGACAATGGTCGACGGATGGGATGAGAAAAGCACCGCATTTAAAACATTCTTACGATTATGATAACCATAAAAAACTACGTTAATATTTATTTAATTCTTGTACAATATTTATATTTTTTAATAGGCTTCAATATTATTAGAGGAATTATTCTAAATTCGACTCTACCGTATGTAATCATTCTCCAGAAATCAAGAAAATCTGTGTAAAAATAATTAAGTTTGGAAATTAGGTCTGTATTGTTCGAAAAGCCTTTAAAACTATATTTAATGTCACACATAGAGAAATAAATAAGAACAATTTCAAATGAAGACCCGACCGATGATCTTATTTCATTAGTTTGTTGGCAATACGAAAAGTTGTAAAATTGTTAAAACAAATCGCTTTACATCAACTTTCAACATACAACACAATAAAATACACGATCGGTCCTTCTAAAATATTGGGCCAAGATACAGAAACAATGTTGTGCTCGCAGTCAGGCAGCTCAGAATACGTTATTTCCAATAAAGATAAAATATGAATTGTAGTGGATTGAATTTACAATTGTGATTCAATAGAACAGGCGAACGATTTGACAATGGGCAAGGCAAGGGTGGATTAAGCAAAATGTAAACAGTGTGAGACGGATTGAAAGGTCAGAAATTACACGAATGGTTAGCAAATGTCACATCGATTTCTGTTACGAGAATGGACGTTTTCCCGTTGTTTGATATGTCGTTTGACACGGTAGCCCGTGGTAAGTGGTGAAAGCTCCATTTCAGAAGTTATCAATAATAGTAAATTTGAAAAACCACATTAATAAAAATGAAATATTGGCTTGTGTGTTCTTTTACGGTTTTTTTCACGACATTCATGTTCCAGAACTATATACCTTACAGGAAATTGGCGACCACGTCGACAGTAGTGACACGTGGGTTAGGGGTAAATATTAAATGTTGATGAATGCTGATTTACATTAAGACACACTTTGATATATAATTCCAATTATCTCATACTATATCACTTTCTAAACACAAAAGTTACGTATCTGTTGTTAGCATCTTTTACTTTCTCGTAGACATACGGAGTAATCCAAACTTCATATATACGGAGTCAAGAGAAAGTTGTGTAATGGAGAGAAAAATTGATATCGAAATTTCAAGAAAAATATATGTTTTGTAGTTCCCTGATATCCAAAAGGTATTTTTTACAACGTCCGTCTGTCTGTTCATCCGTCCATCTGTTAACAATATTAGTGCCTAAACGCACGATTTTTCCGAAATAAATATTCCCTTCTCGATACAAAGGTTTTTGCCAATTCACGAATATAATTGTAAGTTAAATTATCTTGTCTCGACAAACTCTTTAAATATTTTGCTTTCCTTCACCCACAAAAGTATAATTTTTTGGAGGTCATGACCTCCGGGACTCAGGATTCATTTTTCGGAGGTTTATGAACCCGGCACTTAAGGTAATAAGTTCCATTTCCCAAAAATGACACTTTATTCTGCCGTTCTCAACTACCCAACCCACGAAGAAGGCTGTGGAACGGACGCGTATGCAAGCCAATCACCTTGCACAACGCAGAGTGTGAAGAGAAAGCGGAGTCCGCATGCATTCTCACGATCCTTTCACTCTCCACCACTAAACAGCGAACCAGTTCTTTCCAGGGAAGATGTCCGAGGAATTTATGGGGTGCGGAGCGTGGGACGATTTGGACTGGGGGCAGGAAGCGGAACAGAAAGAGAACGATCGATTATGTAATAATCGATCGTTCTCTTGAATTTGAGCCGATTTTCAAATGTTTCTTCTCCAGAATTTGGAATTAATTTTTAAATAAAATTAAATAAAAAATCGACAGTTTCGAATAACATTTAGGGTATTGTAAAAAATAATAACGTAAAATGTTAATATATTAATCATGTTAACTTTGCGAACGTTTTCAATGTATAATTTTATTTTTTGAATGTTACTAAAAGATTTAACCAATAATAAATAAGGGCATCTATCAGTTTTTATATATAACATATTCATTTTCTTACAAATTGTTTCTTCCCAGACACTATGTCAGTTACTGTTGGGATTTTTTTCTTAATATTTATTATATAATCGTAATACATCCTGGTGGCCATAATTTCGGAGGTCCAGGTGTAATACACAGGCTTCTCCAGCCAAACTTTGTCCCTGAATTTCTTCGTTTTATTTGAGCACTTGCACATTTTAAAAACATAAAAATAAGAAAGTAAAGTGTAGGTAAAACTACGCATTTATAATTACATAAAAGACGAACTTTCATCCTTCAACCGTCAGGTATTGCCAGACGTATTTGAAAACCATATATCTGAAATACAATATAGCACTTTAATAACGTAATTTATAACAAATTTCAAAATTAACGTCTTTAATTCCAGTAATGGATTAATATTATGTGAGAAACATAGCAACTAAGACTGCAAAATGCCACATTCAATTACTTATCAATCCATGAACTAGGAAAAAAAATCAGGAATTCTACAAAGGTGCACACGGATGTTCGGTTAAAGTCCTGGTGGAGTAATGGATTCATGGGAGAATATATTTCTAATTCCCAAAGCGCTCCGAAATTGAAAGATATTTATGTAATGTCCGGTCATGTGAGAGGTGTGTATGGTTTCTTCACATGCCCAGGAACTCGGCAAAAACACAAAACATCTATGTTACCGTTTCCAATGCGCGGAGAAATTGAAAGGAAACTATGCTATGGCTATTTGAAACCTGTCTATGGTTTCGTTACAAACCCGGGAGTTCGAAAAAAATACAAAAGCAATAAAACAGTTTTCAAATGATGAAAAATGCAAATGGTTGATTATGTTATTCCGTCTAATCGTACACTGCACGTAATAACTGAATTCTCATATTGCGGCAGTGCTTAAGCCACAGAGGACGTCATGAGCCCGTACGGCTCCATGGTTGAGGCCGCCCCCAATAGATGCTTGCTGTTTACTTGCCACGTTATTGCACACACACTTTTTTAATATTCTTGTATGTAAAGCACTATTGTGCCATAAACTTGAGATACATGCGGTCTGCTATTGAGTTTATTGTTAGTAAAACATTCCAATACTTTTTTATAGACAGTCAAACCGGGAGCGGTAGCTCAGTGCATCAACTGATGTCACTGCAGTGCCTCTGACCGGGAGGTCTCAGGATCGAGTTCTGACGGTAGCAGGATTTTCGACACTAGCTTGTCAGCTAGGTCGAATTCAGTCGCTGTCTGGGGGAGAACTCTAGTGGCCGGCTGCTCTGATCGGTAGTTTTCCGTGGTTTCTTCGATCAACACCAGGCGAATGCCGGAGCAGTACCCTAACAAACGGGCCACGAACCGCGCGCGATCTGTCCTTCCCCTTCCATGTCCTATCCTCTCCCCGTAGACACACACTTACTCTAACATGCACTACACTATCACATATCTCGGGAGACCGGTCAGGAGCTTAGAGCTTGTTCCGGCTGGGGCGGTGCCTCGCTGGTGGGAGAGTCCTGGTTAGGGGGAAACCCCAATAGCCGACGGTGGGTCGGTGCCGGATCTTGCCATCCAGCGGGGGAAGATCACCGCCATCTCCCGAGAAAAAGTATGCACTACACTAACGGGACTAATGACCAAAGCAGTTGACGCGCCCGGAAACACGAAAAAATCAATGAACCAATTATAGACAGTCAAAATTTATTTTATTTAAAACACAACAATCATTGTTACGTTCCACACAGTATTTCATACAAACATTGCGGTGGCAACGTTTCGGAGGTCAAATGTGCCTCCATCATGTAATATAACAATGTATTTTAAATAAAATAAATTTTGACTGCCTACAAAAAAAAATATTGGTACCTTTTACTAAAAATATACTATTGTGCCACTCTCATATGCTGCAGATTTCTTAGAATTCAGTTCCACCTCTCTGAATTAAAGGCGTTCTTGACATGTAGGGTGACAACAGCGCAATACCTATACTGCACTATGATATTGCAAAATTCGTGAAGGCTGGTTTTACTAAAATATTTAATTTGTTGATATTCTATACGAGAGTATTTCATTTGTTCTTCTCGAGCAGTGTGCGTACTACGTATTTGAAAACCATTTTGAGTAATTTGGTTGAGCAGCAGTTTTTTTCTCTTGTAGACAACTAGTCTGTATTTAATGTGGCCGCCAATAAATGAGCAGCTGTTGCTACTACAAGACAACAGTTTCTATTTGATATTATGTTTCAAAAACTTCAGATTTTTGGTTTCAGAATGCATTTAAATGTCCCCATTTTCCCCTCCTCCACGATGTTGTTGCATGATTGAAATAAAAAATTCATGGATCTCTCACAAAAATGGCAGTAAGTGTTACTGTACTCGCGTGCTGTTCGCCGCCTCGGTTCGGCTGCTCTCACGCGCCACAGCAGCCCTGAACTCTCACTTATTGCGCCCCATTCGACATTTATGCAACGCACGCGCTGTACAATTAAGCCGCCCGCGTCGTTGCGCCACCTGCTCTTCACTTGGAGGCGGCGACGGTGGCGCAGGCGACGGTGGAAGTGGTGGTATGGTGATGGTGGTGGCGGTGGAGATGGTGATGGTGATAGTGGTGGTGGCGGCGTTGGTGATGGTGACGGCGGCAACAATGAGATGGTGATTGCGGTGGTGATGGTGATGGCTGTGGCGGTGGTGATGGTAGTGGCGGTGGCGTTGGTGCTGATGGTGATGGTAATGGTGGTGGTTGTGGTAGCGGCGGCGACGGTGGCGGCGGCGGTGGCAACGGCGGTGAGGCTGGAGGCGGCGCCGATGATTGTAGTGGTGGTGATTGCGGTGGTCATGGTGATGGTAGTGGCGGTGGTGTTGGTTGTGATGGTTTTGGAGGGGATGGTGGCGGTGGCGGTGGCGGTGGCGGTGGCGGTGGCGTGGTGGTGGTGGTGGTGGCAGTGGCGGTGGCGGTGGCGGTGGCGATGGCGGTGGCGGTGGCGGTGGCGATGACGGTGGTGGGGGCGGTGGTAGTGGCGGTGGCGGTGGTGGTGGCGGTGGCGGTGGCGGTGGCGGTGGCGGTGGCGGTGGCGGTGGCGGTGGCGGTGGCGGTGAGGGTGGCTGTGGAGGCGGCGGTGGCGGTAACCGGAACTCGCATGCGTGCCGCGTCGCATGAGACCGAGGTGCGAAGGAGAGACGCCAAGGAGGCGTCCGGGTGTTTACAGATGAGGAAAAAACGTGCGAACAGATGTGCACGCGATGACAGTTTAGTTGGGAGTTGTGTTTACCTATCATCAGGTCACAAGAAAAGTGGCACATATCTCAGATATGTCTTTTTGCAGGTGAACTGTTTTAAATAGTGGGGCCGCGATTTCCGCGCTCAGTTGACTGATTAGAGATTCCGGGCGCATAACTGCTAAGATTATTAGTTCCGTTAGTGTAGTGCATATTTGTATCGCGGAAGGTAGCCGTGATCTTCCTCCACTGGACGGCGAGATCTAGCGTCGACGTACTACATCGGCTTCTCGGGGATTTTTCCCAACCAGGTATCTTACACAAGCAGAGAGTCCAAGCCGGGACGAGCACCAAGCTCCCGACTGATCTGCCAGCAAGTTTGGTAGTGTAGTGCATGAGAGTGTGAGAGCGTGTAAGTAAAGGGTGAGGATAAGACAAGGTACAGGAAGGAAAGTTCGCGCACGGTCTGTGGCCCGTTTGTTAGGATCCTGTTCCGACATTCGCCAAGTATTGATCGGAGAGACCACGGAAAGCTACCGATCAGAGCAGCCAGTCGCTAGAATTCTCTTTCAGACAGCGGCTAAACTCAACCTATATAATAACCTCAACCTATATATTTCTAAATAACCTGTATTGTACAGCAGCTTCCGGTTCAATGATCCCATCTCGATCAGGTTTTTCCAGTTTTTCCGGGTTTACACTTTCCCTGATCCTTTGAGCAAATGCTGAGATTGCCTCTTGTTTTGCCTCTGGACATAAATGTAACTTCATTATTTTTGCACGTCTTCTAGAATTCATTGGGAAATATAGTTATTCAAATTATCGTTCTCCATGATGTCGTTGCAGAAAGTATTATTCCTTGACGAAAAACATGGTGAGGGATAAGAGCTCCAATTTATTGCTGATTTACCCTTAAAATAGATTTTATTACATAGGAGCGAATATTTTGTTAACAATCCTTGCAAAAAACGCTCAATTTCTTTCTGTATTGAAAATTCAAGTAGTATATGGCTTAGGGTAGGGATCAGAGAATTTTGAAAACGTGCACAGAATTTACTTCTCCCCATAGCACGTCACACACAGTTTTTAACTGTTTTTGACGTAAAATAAATAAATAAATAAACCTAGCATTTCAGTTAGTGTTGAAGATCCCGCCACCGCCGGAACACGAACCCTAAGACATCCCGGACAGAGACACTGCAGTGACATCAGTTGATGCCTTGAGCCACCTTTGCCGGCTTTTCGCGGCCAAACATCACCTTATCTATATTTAACATGCTATATTGTTTGGTATCTTTATGAATTGTTTTTACTAGTATAAATACTATATTTTCTATACTATTTTCACTGAAATAAAAAACTACACATTTCAAATGTGTCACCAACGATCACCATCAAACCTTGTGCCACAATATTTTAAGAATGAATTGTTACATCACTTTTCGTGATATGAACAGATTTTGAATAAAGATATATTGTCATTTATTATCGATTAAAATGGGAGACTTCAGTAGTTCAGGGCTCACAAAATGCGAATAGAGCTGCTTGATTAATTAGTTAATTGTTTGGATAATTAACTAGTTGTCTGGTAAATTACTTAACTCATTTGTTTTGTTAGTTGGCGAATGGGTAATATTGTCATTTAATCAATTAGTTTAATTGTAGAGTATT
Source organism: Teleogryllus occipitalis (assembly GCA_011170035.1). Lineage (NCBI taxonomy): Eukaryota > Metazoa > Arthropoda > Insecta > Orthoptera > Gryllidae > Teleogryllus > Teleogryllus occipitalis. The sequence continues at coordinate 80,941 of BLKR01009694.1, forward strand.
ATTGTAAGAATGTGAAACCACCACACTGACATCTGGCTCTCGCCAGAAACAGTGGAGTGAATGAGGAGCGTCAACGTAGTTACCAGTTTTTACAAATGGGAAACGAAGCAATAGACGTACAAGCAATTTATGTGGTTTGGTTGGAGCAGTGTTTACATCGAGCGACATGTTTACGATCAGAAATTTTATTTTCTGGGAGAACGCTAATATGAGCGGAGTCGTTTATTTCGTGGCGAACGTAGTTTTACTCTAATTAAAGGTTATTTAATAGTATTATTAGAGATGATCTTGAAAAGTATCATTTGAATGGTTTTGCTAGTAAAATTTCATTATTTTCTAAACTTAATTTACGTTAATAAAGAAATGATGATGTTTGAATTGTGCCCCGTATCTTGTTTATCAATGATTTTAGCAAATCCAATTGCGTTTCATTACACGAAATGTAAAATATTTTAAATGCTGATGTGCGAGTATTGACTTCTATCTTGTTATAGATTACAATGGGGACATCAGTAGTTCAGAGCATTGAAAATTCCGAAGGTAGTTTGTTGATTTGTTTGTTACATAATTAGCCAGCTAGTTAGTAAATTAGATGGTAAGTTAGTTGGCGAGTAAATTAGATTGTCATTTAATCAGTTTACTTTAATGGTAAAGTAGCATTGATAAAATTGGACACCATCACGTGGTCTAATCGCCTGGCACTCGCAAGAGACAGAGAGAAGAGGGGTTTTAGCATGGCCGGCCAGGGTTTACAAATAGGGGGGGATGTGTCAACAGATGTACAAGCAATTAATATAGTTTATTTCAACTTGTATTTTCACAGAAAACTTGGTGCACAAGAAAACTGAAATGTCAGAAATGATCAAATTCGAAGAGAACGGTATTAATTTGAGTGGAGCCATTGTTTCGTCGTCAAAGACATTGTTTAACTCTACATTCAGACTATCTTAATAAAATTTGCACAAGTTAAATTTCACTATTTTCACATATTTGTTTAATTAAGTACGATCTCTCGATATTTGAGTTGTGTGACTTCTCATGTGCACCGACCATGTCAGCATGTGTAGTTCCTTTACGTGGGGTGAAAATATTTGAAATAAGGATTTATTGAAGTTAACGAAGTATTAGAAGAAAATAGTGAATTAAATAATACGAAGAAAGTTGGTTTCTTGGTTGATTTTTTACTTGGTTTGTTAGATAATTGACTAGCTAGTCGAAAAATTAATTGATTGGTTAGCTAGTTTGAAAGTTAGATTGTCATTTAATGCGGTAAATGTACCTAGTAGCATTTGTGAATTGAAAACAACCAGACTGACTAATCAGTCTTTACTACGAGAAAGTCTGTGCCATTCTGTAGCACCGCTAGTTTTATTGATGATGGAGTTGATTTACAATGTCCAGGACTATTTAGAAAACTTTTCTGCATGTAGATGGACTCTGTTTAGGAGTGTTCGATTGTTATGTATAGTAAGCTGCTTGTGATGAAAAGAGAATATTAGATAAAGTATTCTTGTTCTTGTCAAATTGAGTACATCAAAGCCATATGCAAGAATTCGAAGCCAAATAGTCAGTATTTTATTCATAAATGTGTAAAATAATAAAATATCCAAATACTATGGTTATAATTGTCTTAAGTTTCTTCTTCATTAACAGAGATCATTGACATCCTAATATCATCTTTCAATATTTCCTCTGATTTTCTCCTAGGTATCTTTTATCATCTTATTCTGCCTTTGTCTCTTTCAAGGCATTTAGAAACAAACTTATACACTTCATAGTTGAAACTACGTTAACTCCATGCCAATGTTGAGTACTAAAGAATTTCGAGGAAGACTCGAGAAAAAATATTAACTCTAGATATTTCCAAAGTTTTTCCTCTATATTTCTACATGTCATGTTCAATACTAAAAAATATCTAACACTTACATTCCAGGTTAAACTAACCATACATACAATAGTTATATTCAGGCTTGAAATCACCTTTCACGAAATGAATTATCAAATGACCAAAGTAACAACGGCATATTTGGATAATGGCTCTGCGAAATGTCATTTCGTATAGCAGCTCTCGTTCAATACTGCAAACAGGATTACAAGCCTCTCTGACCTGGGTATTGATTTAAAGCCAACGCTTGCTTCCAAAGCTGTCGTTCATAATGCAAGAAATGCAAGTTGGGGATTACTTACCTTTTATTCAGGTGCTTGAGAAATGTCCCTTACATTTACAACTTGCTTATTGAATAGTATTATTGAAGACACCATCTAAAGTTTTTTTTCGTCAGAAGTATGATATAAAAAGGTTTGGGTGATGTGAATCACAAAATGTAATTTTTGCCGTTAAAGGAATAGAAATGCGTCGCTGAAGTCGAGTATTTGGATTTGTAGAGCGAAGTTTCAATTTTTCATTTAAGCACCGAGTTAGTCCTATCTCCATTTTCGCTTCTTTATTCCTTGCACAACCCCCAAGTCATATCATTTTTCACTGTATTTGTGTATGACAAGCTATTATTGTGAGCTCCTATGACTATCCGACCTTATCGAATGAATTGATTTCCCTCCAATAAAAGTTTACCTCTGTGATTGTTCTTCTCCATACATGAGCCATACATTCTACCTGCAGTCGTGTTTTCGTCATCATAATCAAACAAGCGGTTGAGTTGTTGTGGTCAAAGCAGCGGCATACGAGCGCCGGACTTAGTCCACATGCAGCAGAGGCTTAGTGGAAATAAGCTTAACAGAGCGAACCCGCGCCCGCCGCCGCGCCGACCCGCACGTTTCTCGCGGTAATAGCAACGTTTCGTAATTAATTGCCTCTGTGACGGATAAACTCTTGATTTAAGGCCGCGCCCAGTCAGTTCCCATACGCTCCGTTCCGTTCGGGCTTCCCGCGCCGCACGCATGCCCCCTGCGTCACCAGCCAGCGCCCGAGGTCAAAACACACGAGCGCTGCGCTGCGCTCTGCTGCGCTGTGCTCTCGGGACACTTTGAAAGAATTAAACGACTCGTTTACAGTGCGCCTGGAAATTCTCTGCGCAGTGTCACTTTGCTGTGTGCAACTGACGTTATGTTGTAGTTCGAGCTGCGGCTTGAAAACGTAAATTCACTTTGCTGTGTGCAACTGACGTTATGTTGTAGTACGAGCTGCGGCTTGAAAACGTAAATTCACTTTGCTGTGTGCAACTGACGTTATGTTGTAGTACGAGCTGCGGCTTGAAAACGTAAATTCACTTTTGCTGTGTGCAACTGACGTTATATTGTAGTACGAGCTGCGGCTTGAAAACGGAAAAAAGACTTTCCTGGCGCACTGTAGAAGGCGGAAGAGCAGGTTTCAAGGTCAGATCCACGCCATTAATAATTACATTTGTATACTCTCAGGTGACCGAGCGAAGTGTCTCAGGGCGTAGCGGGTTCAATCTCTGTGCCGCCCTTCCTGACCGGGGGTTTGCCTATTTTCCATCGGTCATCCAGGTGAATGCTGGGATCGTTCTACTGAAATACCATGACAACAAAACCGGCATTGCTAGCCGAATTCTTTAAATACATGAATTAACGAAGGTTAAGCGCATTCGAGACATCGTGAGTTCTTGGTTGGGTCACCGACTAGGAACACTGCGATCGAACGGGGCCGAGGCCAATTGCCCTTCGAGGGACATATAATGTCTAAATACAAATACAAATACACTCAGATTACAAAAGTCATGGGATAGTGATGTGCAAATATACACATGGTATTGGTATTACGTACAAAACGAATTAAAGGAAGCGCATTTGCAAAGCTTGCATTTGTACTCGAGGGGTTTATGAAAAAAGGTTTCTGACGTGATCAAGGCTGCTCGACGAAAATTAACAGACTTTGGATGCGGAGTGGTAGTTGAAGTTAGACGCGTTCGATATTCTATTTCGTAAATTGTTAGGGAATTCAATATTCCTAGATCCATTATGTCAAGAGTATGCCGAGAATACCTCATTTCAGACATAACCTCTCACCACAGACAATGCAGTAGCCGAGGACCTTCACTTAATGACCGAGAGCAGTGGAGTTTACATAGTCCTAATTGTCAAGCAAGGATGCGTGAAATGACCGCAGAAATCTACGTGGAACGTACGACGAACGTATCCATCAGGACAGTACGAAATTTGGCTTTAATTGGCTATGACAGCCGAAGATCGACCCTAGTGCCTTTGCTAAGAGCACGACGTTATCTGCAGCACCTGTCCTCGGCTCGTGACCACATCGATTGGACCCTAGGCAACTGGAAATCCGTGGCTTAGTCAGATCAGTCGCGAATGATTGATTGATTGATTGATTTTTTCGTGTTTCCGGGCGCGTCAACTGCTTTGGTCATTAGTCCCGTTAGTGTAGTGCGTGTTTTTTCTCGGGAGATGGCGGTGATCTTGCCCCGCTGGATGGCGAGATGCGGCGCCGACCTACCGTCGGCTAGTGGGGTTTCCCCCTAACCAGGACTCTCTCACCAGCGAGGCATCGCCCCAGCCGGGACAAGCTCTAAGCTCCCAACCGGTCTCCCGGAATATGTGGTAGTGTAGTACATGTTAGTGTAAGTGTGTATGTAAGGGGAGAGGATAGGACAAGGAAGAAGAAGGACAGATCGCGCGCGGTCCGTGGCCCGTTTGGTAGGGTACTGCTCCGGCATTCGCCTGGTGTTGATCAGAGAATTCACGGAAAACTACCGATCAGAGCAGCCGGCCGCTAGAATTCTCTTCCAGACAGTGACTGAATTCGACCTAGCTGAAAAGCTAGTGTCGAAAATCCTGCCGCCGTCGGGACTCGAACCTAGGACCTGCCGGTCAGAGGCGCTGCAGTGACAATGAGTCTCGATTTCAGTCGGTGTGAGCTAATGGTAGGGTTCGAGTATGGCTCAAACCCCTAGAAGCTATGGACCCAATTTGTCAACAAGGCTGTTTTTATATGGAATGGACTGAGTCCTCTGGTCCAACTCCACCGATAACTATCTTGAAATAGTAATGCTCAGCTACTTGGAGACCATTTACAGCCATTCATGGATTCCATATTCCCAAACAACGATGAAATTTATATGGATGACAATGCGCCTAGTTATCGGGTCACAATTGTTCACAATGTGGGTTTGAAGGACATTCTGGACAATTGATCCATATTTTTAATTCTTTTTGGTGCAGGAGGTCACGTAAATATCTGAAGTGGTTACCAGATACGAAAAGAAAAATCAAGCACTTTCTTAACCTGTTCTGGAGATAAGTCAAGAACAAACCTGATCATTAAAGTGTATTTCCCTCTTTCACCGGCATGCAACTTATCACGTTATGAAATAACTCCCACCGGCTTTGCTTCGTGCTGTCTCCTTCTTTAGGGCAGAGCTGAAACCCTACAGGTAATTTTGCCTGGCCAGAACCGACCACGTTCCGCGAGGCACAGAGTGGCAAATGACGCCTCGGTTGATTTGTGAGAGTGGGTGTGCGCCTGCACCGTCACTGAGTGTCGGGCCTCAAGATCTCGAACGTAGTTTGAGAATGAAAGATACTTTGTTGTGCCTTAGCAAATACGAAAATTAGTTAAAATTGTGAAATTGCCTAGAAGAAATACTGTTCATCGTTCGCTACGTGAATATAAAATGAACAAAATTATTTTGGGATAAAGAAACAGAAAACTGGACGAAAAAACATTTCTTCACGATGTAAAGGTGAGCTTAATTTGTATTAATGCAACCGTATGGAAGATTTTATAAGCATTATTACAATTCGTATTGTTTAACACTAACTCTCTCTACGAAAAAAAAAATATTTCGTCAATCGCTAAAACAATGTGTTGAACTTTCTAGAGCAGCAAACCTCCCATAATGTACTTGTTCACATTGATGTGAAACTGGAGTTGAAAATCAGCACATTTATCTAGTCGGATATTACTTATGATTCGTCAGTATAAAACAGCGAGAGAGTATAAACGGATAAATCACAATTTTAATCAATATGTGTTGCGTAGTGGTAAACAAATTTATTTCCTCTAACCTCGACTGACATTCACGAAGATGATGGCATAGAACCTCGACTGACATTCACGAAGACTATTTGACGAAGAATGTGGAACTTAATAATAACGCAGGAATCAGTAAATTACGTGAAGTCCATAAAATGTATTACCCATGTGTCAAAGTCACTGGAAGTCTATAACAGAATTGTTTCGTTAACCTACATGGTTATTGGCGATCTGAGAAGAAACAAATCGCGTCATCTAATGAATATATAGATGTCATAACAATATTCGATCGAATGAAATAATGGAAGTCAACTATGATTTATTAAGAGATCCCGTTGTCGATGGGATGTGATGATTATTAAGAGATCCCAATATACCGTCATCTTCAGTCTAGAAATGTACAAAATAAGTACAAATTATTAAAAGATAATAAACAGGAAGGTAAAGCAATTAATAATAAATAATGAAATTAACGTAAGTAAACTTACAATTTGTTTTTTAACGAAACTATTAATATTAGTATTATTATTAAGGGAATTTCATTATTTGTATTATCTTCTAGTTTATTATTTTTTATGATTTTGTGTTTATTTTGTACATTTTTACACTCTCCAAAGTCAGATCTCTTAATCAATCAAAAAGTGAAAAAGATTATTTCATCCTTGAATAATGCCAACAACACATTATAATTTCTACAATATTAGATCGCTGCCCCTGTTAAGCAACGAGGAAGTGCTAAAACAAAAACCATAAGGAACATGCGATACTTTTTCAGGAAGCCAAACAGATATGATTGGTCCATACGATACAGATACTTCAACGCAAATGATCAAAATAACACGACAGAAACTTGTCCTCACAAGCACGCCGAAACATATCATATCTCTTATTGTTCTGCTTTTTGTGTTGTCAAGAGGTGGTAAATAAATTAGTCCATGGTTATACATACGTCGAGATATTGCCAGTAAAATATATCTTAAAAGGCTGTTTATTTTACATCGTTGCACTTTGGGAAACCTACCGCCCTGCCCTTTTGAGAATTAATTTATTCAGGCACACGCAGCGTGGGCACTGTCAATCTACTCATCCATCGCGACGTAGTAGCTCGTAAGCTGGAGAAGTGTAGATTGTCAGGCTATCGTGATCAGTTTTACACCAGGAGGGTTCCAGGCTACTCCTAGATGGCGCTGGAGCATGAGCGTCTGCAAACGTCATTCCAGCCGGTGCGAGTAGAAAGGAGAGCGCATGGAACAGCGTTAATATCGCTGTATCAACCGACGTCTGTTTTACTCTTAATTACATGCATGTTGTTTCAATTTATTTATTCACAGAATCCGCCTCGGTGAGACATTTTCCCTGGTGAAAAAGTAAAGAAATAAAAAATAAACCACACGGCATTTACAAGAAAATGGAACATATGATAAAAACCAGAACAGAGAGGTTTACGCACGTTTACAGCTGTAAAATACTCAGGGAAATGTACCACACGGGAAAATCTTAAAATATGCATAAAAACGTTTAAAATATGCATCATTTGGTTGCAAAAACATATGTTGGGTAATCAACTCGTTTTTTCGAGAAAAAGATATTTCCACTTCACATGACGCGAAGGGGATTATTTGGATTTTATTAAAATTTGTGCTAAACACATTATCTGAAAGACATGTACACAGGGAATTTATTTTACCAATTTGATAAGCATCTTCCCATCGATCATTCTAAATTTACTTGATTCTTCAACAAATTTTATTTTGCTAGCACTGGACGTCAGTCATCTAAACGTTTTTGTCCACGCCTGTTTGAATCATGAAGGAACTTAATGCTTTGAAATAATGAATAAATTTTACTTAAAATAGTTAAAATTATATTAGGAAGAAAGAAAAGTATACAAATAAATTCATTTTTATGTCTAAAACGTCTATAATATGCTAAACTATGCACAATATGCAAACAATTCTCTGTCTCAGACTTAGTGAAGAAAGCATGAAAGTAACGACCAAGAGGTTCGAAGCCTAATTCATTTGAAACCATTTATTTATTTTTAATTTTTCTGCTAAAAGTTTGTCGAAAAAGTTCACCGCTTCCGAACGTTAGGAGATTAATCTGATGTAGGATCGTGGGATGAGAATGTTTCGGAACAAAGCATAATTTCTTGACATTGCACTAGAACAAAGCAAGATTGTTTCAGCATCAAAAAACTTGTTTTCATAGCATACGGTGAAACTTACACGTATAAAATACTCAGATCTTAGATTAAGCAGTGTGCCATGAAAAAGAAAGATTCTGAGATATAAAACGTTTCACAAATAACATGCATTTACATCAACTTCCCACTTTAGGAGAAACACTTAACTCCGATTTAAATATAGTGGTATTTCAAGATCACGAACTAGACGAAGAGAGGGAAACATTGCCAGACAGTCGGGAGTGTTACGTTTTAAATGTTCTTCAAGCTCCCGATTCGACGACAATGTCACTATCTCTTTTCAGTTCGTGACCTTGAAGTGCTACTCTGTTTATTCTTGTTTTTTCTAACGTGGCATCTGTGGGTAGTATCTCCAAGATTGAATTCGGCACGATTTTCGCGTCATTCTCAGTCCTGCCGCTAGAGTCACTTGATCTGCATCACTGCGATCGCGATCATGCGACATCTTATAGCAGGACCAAGAAAGACGCAAAAAGTCGTGCCGAATTCTATCTTGGAGATACTAGACAGCTTCCAGATTGAAAAGAAAACAAAAAAAAAAGGTATAAATCTGAGTATAGTGAAGTGTGCTCCCGGTCCACTGGCCGCGAGGTGTTTCTGGAGCGACGCGTGGCCATTCGATGACGGGGGGGGGGGGGTGCTCCCGGCGCGTGCGCCTGTGCCTGCGCCGGTGCGGCATCGGCGTCGGCGTCGGCGTCGCGGCGCCTTGAACTTTCCGCGGCGCGCGATGATTTACCGTTGGGAGAGCGACGACGCGGCCGCGCGGGAGGCGGCGCCCCGCAGGAATGCTCCGGGGCAGCCTTGGCCGCTCGCGGGCGGGGCGGGGCGGGGCGGGGCGGGGTCGAGGGCGGGACGAGGCCTAAGGCAGGAACGGTGACGGGGATGGAATTGGGTTGATTGATTGATTGATTCTTAGTGATTCCGGGCCTGTCAACTACTGAGATCATTAGTCCCGTAAGTGTAGTGCATGTTTTTTCATCGGGAGGTGGCGGTGATCTTCCCCCACTGGATCTATGGTGGTGAGATCCGGCACCGACCTACTGTCAACTAGCGGGGTTTTCCCAACCAGGTATCTGGGTTGGGTCGAAATGGGGATGGGACGCGGCGGTGTCGGGAATGTTCTCCCGGTGCGGGACAGAAAGGGAACCTGACGGGGAGGAGAGGGGCGGGGAGAGTCACTGCCGGACCGTGGCGGGAAGGGGTCGAGAATGAGACTGCACGAAGCAGAGACGAGTGGGAAGTAGCGGAGCGGGGTAGGAACAGTTGGAAGCGACGGAATGAGGAAGGTTGGGGCAAGGACGGGAGTAGGTTGTGGTGACTACAAAGGATGGGGTCGGAGCAGTGATGAGGACGGATAGTGGCGGAGTCACGGACTGGAACAAGAAATGGGGCAGGGACGGAGTCGAGGGCTAATGCAGGAACGGTGACGGGGAGGGAGTTAGGTCGAGACGGGGCGGGTACGAGGTGAATGTCCCCCAGGTCGGAACGGGGACGGGACATGACGTCACCAGACAGGGTGGGATAGTACGAAGACTAGTCAGGGACGGGCCGGGACGAGGGACAGGCGAGAACGGAATCGGAAGGAGCTTAGAGAGGTGGAGGCAGAAGACACGAGGTGGGAGCGGAATGGGGAGTGGCGGGGACGAGGACGGAAGTATAGAACGATTTTCCTAAGGATGAGCCAAAGTGACAGCTAGTGCTGGCAACATAACTGAAGGTTCTGTGGTCGTTGTGCCTCGAGTCCATTAGACTCTCTTCCTGCATTCGTTCGTTTGCAGTTAGCTAACTTGTAAATGGCTTCGACACTTCCTCTTGTGATGTCCTCGTCCGAAAAAAAATATAGTGCGCCGCGAGAAATAATTGAAATTAGGAAGTGCAGTGTAATGTACTCTTCTGTAAAATTATTTTCTATTAACATTACATGGACTTTACTTTTTGTGAGATAAATATTATGTTTATTTTAAAACCGAAACTTGAATGCGAGATGCGTACCAGTGCACGTTTTTCCGGCTTAAAATTATTTTTCTTTCTATTTACATTCGTGGCAGTTTTCGTTTACTGATTGTGAGAGCATGTTAAGAGATTTTCCACATACGTCATTAAATGTGAATATTTCCCGGACTTGCGTACGTGCATATACCTCAGCGAAACTCTTAAGACTTCCGCATAGGGATGTTTTCATAGGAGCCATTAGAACTTTACGATGTGGCATGGCTGAACAGCTGTCGCGGCGGAGGGATACTTCTCTGAATTACATGTGATGTTCACTTGTTACGCGAACTGTCACTTTGGCTCATCCTTGGGAAAATCCTTCTATACGTGGGGGCGATGACAAGGACTAGAAGGGGTGTGGGCGGAGCAATGATGAGGATGGGTCCAGGCGGAGGCACGTACTGGAACAGGAAATGGGTGAGGGAAGTGGACGAGACGGAGAAGGAGACGAGACAGAGTGGGTACAGAAAAGCGGCCAGGATCAGTGACGAGAGAAGACGCAGGAGCGTGGCCGGGGGCGCAGACGGAAGTAGTGACAGGGGTCGTATGTGGAGGTCGTATTGTGCACCTGAATATGCACGGGTGTGATTGTGATAGTAAAAAAGATCACAGTTTACGACAGATCAAAAGAATCGTTTTCTAACAGTGACTACGCATGACATAGAAGTCTGAAGAGACTTGTGTCAGATTAAAGAAGTCGGATTACGTATACGATTAGTGGATTTAATCATAATTGAATCAAAAGAAAAAACGATGTTTATAAAAAAGATATTTCAAGAGAGCTGATGACAAACCAGGGAGAGGAGGTATAAATAATAAAAAAAACACAAATCAAGAACATAAGACTACAAGTAATAGGGCTTTGTATGGATGAACATCATACTCTAAGCCAGACGTCAATTGTCTTGATTACTCTTCTTTGGTCATTTAATTTATTTCTTTAATGTATATCACAAATCAGTTGAATGGTAGATTATGCTCACGTCGAATCGTGAGAGAATATTTTTGCTGATTGCTTTGAAGAGATAGTAGGTCCGGACGCTCACCTGCGTCAGTACAACTTTGACGTTTCGTGGTCTAACATAAGTGCACCAACAGCTAATTTTTAATACTAACAAATCATTTCAACGGCAATGTTTCTACTCTGTATAAATGTACCATAGGCAAAACAAATGGTCAGGGGGAAGTTACTAATAAAGACATTAATTTATATGATCCACTTGACAACTGCACTAAAAATCATGAGATTACTACGTCCAACTGATCATTTTTTTATTGTTTCTTTATCGAATCTGCGCCTACAACGTGGTCGCAAGCGGTGGCCGAGCTGCGAATGACGGTGCATGTTTTCGACAATAGCTCCTACCTATGCACCAACTCCGCTTATTATTCTCATTGCCTGTGTACGTATCTTGGAAACTACTGGTACTAAAACAGCACGTACGAAAGTTGGCTTGTGAACGTTGGCATGCTTCATGCAAAATTACGCGAAAAGTGCTCAAATTATCGAAAAACTGTACATGTCCTTGTTTCAAAATCTATCTTAAAGAAACAGATTTCATTACGGGAAAATTTCTATCCTTAATAGTTTAGTTCTAGGACGACGCAGAAAAGAATTTGTACTTTCGCAGTTTTAAAAAAATCAAGGTTTTCAACGAACATGAGACCTGCACCATTCTCTTAAATGTCCTTCACACTATCCAACAACAAAATGTAATAAAAAATCGATGAAGCCTTCATGTAGAGTACCCCCCCCCCCAAATTAAAATATCGGTTTCAGATTAAAGGGCCAGATCGATTGGGGAATATCAATTTTGGAGAAAATCGGCTCAACGATTTAGCCGCTAGCGTTGTTCAGAGCTGGGCGGACAGAGAGACGTTTTGCCATTATTCGATTTTTTGCTATCAAGGAACCACGAAACATGGGTTCTGGCTACACGACGTGTGAGAGGATTTTTTTCTAAATTTAGAAACTAGATTTATGTACTTTTTCCTTATCAGAGCCCAGTAATAAGAGCCGTTCTCTGTCGAAAATTCGCCGATTTTTTGTGCAGAATTACGTAACTTTCTCTCTACTCTGCAGCGAGAAAGTAAAATTCGAAAAGTTTTTTTTAATTACTCTTAATGAGTTTCCCATCTATCATGCTCACAATGACATTATGTATGAGTGGGCATATGAGCATTCGCTCTAATCCCGCGTCATACGTCGCACATGTCCGAGGCTCCATCCATGGATCACCTATCGGGGGTTTTTACTACTGCTCCCGACAACGTGGGGAGTAACGAAAATGAAATAAAATTAAAATTAAAATTAAAATAATTTCTGTTGCATGTATCATCCAAACAGTGTAAGGTTCAAGTTTAAACGTAAAATGTACTTTACAAACAGATGAAAATCAAAATAAAATACTTGCGGTAAATATACAATTTATTATTTGTTACATTCATTGTTTGAAAGAAAACAGTTTTTGTGCAAAATAGTTTTTGTGTTTTAGCTGTCAAATGGACAGCATGGAGCGTTCTAGGTTGTTGCAGGGGGGAGGGAATCGAAAGTCGCGGCGGCGGAGCGGCGGTAGCGGTGTCGGAGGCGGCGACCTCGCGCGTCGCGCGGTGCCAGCTGGGTGACGAGCGCGCCCCGGAGCTAGTAGAGAGCGTCGGCTGGAGGCTGAAGAAAGGCCCCATGCGACCTCAGCGCGCGGTCGCAGCCACCTGTGAAGGCCGCCCAGCGCCGCGTTGCTCGGCTGACGGTTGGGGAGCAGATTACTCGGAATGGCCCCAGGTAGTGATGGCAAATTTTACCAAAACATCGATACATCGATGTTTCGATACGCTGCTAAAGGGTTTTCGATGTCAATGAAAACATCGACGAGAAAACATCGATGTTTTAATTATAGGCTGATAAACACGCTATTTTCCTATCCATTTTTAATTACAGTACGAAAAAAGGATATATTTTATTGTTTGGTTACCAGCATGTTATTAGTATATACAAATTATTTGGGAATGTAAAGAATAAAATTAATAATAAAGATCGTGTTTTTCTATCGATTTCGTGTTTCACTGTCGATTCAGGCAATGACACGCCTGGCGATATTATACATTCATAAGACGAGCAGCTCCCAAACTTCCTCAGATTGCACAGGCGAAATGTGCAGCGTGATAAAGAGGATGACGTAAAACAACGATTTTGCTGTGGATTGCAGCTACTCTACAACGTGGTTAAACCCCTTGAAGAAAATAAATTTAAAAATTTAAAATAAAAACCCTCGATGTTATTGCATCAAACTATC